>JBCFYV010000012.1:2200239-2366663 GCA_039000515.1 Timema cristinae
CTGCAGTACTTTTTAAGCTATTTGAGTTAATTTATTACCATTACCTTAAACTAAAGACTTTTTATACAAAGAATATGGGTCTTAACCTTTTATTTACCAAAGTTCAAATTTGTATTTAACGAAATCAATTAATTTTATTTACCGAAAATCATGGTTTTACCATTTTATTTACCAACTTTTTATTTAACGAAATACAGTGGTTTTATCTATCACAAATCAGGGTTTCTATTAATCAGTTATAGAAATGTAGAATGGCAGTAATAAAAGTGATGAAGGAAAGTGTTATTTCTTACGATTTAGCCCTGGAGCTTCCATGTAAGAGTGAATCATATTTCTCATAGATGGGCGTGTTGACGTCATCTTCCTCTGCTGTGTCTGGGTTGTAAGTACTCAACATGTCAACAGAAGAGCCCATGGGAAGTGTCTCGCCATCCTGTTCTCCTGGTTTCCTAAAGACCAGAGAGAGTGCCACACTCGAGATATTCAACCTTTTCTTCACGTCCCCCACATATCATTTATATTCATCTCTGTACCCTCAAAGTTGTTGGTGCATAGTGCAAGTTATACATATTCTATATTCTACATTCAAAATAAATTGCATCAAAAATAATATTTTGAATAATAAGTTTTATATGAGATATTGTAAAACTCTCCATTTTCACACGGCGGTCCGATGGTGTCCACTCTAACTACTGGCTACCGTTGAATTGGTTGGTAAGAGACCTGTTATGGAGAAGAGAAGTGTCCTTGAAGTGTGAGGAAGCGTTGTACAGGGCGTACTTTGTACCTATTGTCACATATGCAGCAGAAACATGGGTTATGAATGTAAGAGAGACTAAAGTACTTTCACCACCCAGGTTTACTTAGATGGGAGCCAAAAAAGTTACTAGAAATTGTCCCTAATGTATCCTTACGCCAACAGCTGACATCTGTCACTTTGGATAACTCTAATGAAAGCATATGGTAATGTATGAGTGTTATAATTAACCATGGCAATTTAATCCAATATTATTTATATTTATTTGAAGTTGGGTGCAAAGCTTATTATCGTTCTACTCCACTTAAAATAACGTAATGATAGCACTTGCACAAAAGGTCTAACAAATATTGCTTCAAAATGACGATCAACCAATTTAAACCATGTGATTGATCATGACACAAACAAGTTCTTTACTATGGTGCTCCCATGTAGTGGATAAAAATATTTTGTTCAGTTAAATACTTTGAAATACAATAAAACAGTAATAAAATAATGTATTATGTATAAGAAAAATACAAGTATTTTCTCATTTCCAAGTAAATATGATGCCTGTTTTAAAAAGTATTAATGTATGCGCTATATTACACATTATCGATAACTTTCCAAAACAAAGACTAAGTACTTTTAATTATATTTAAAATATTGACTGTTTTGGTTTGGATACAAATTTTGTATTAAAAGTAACGAAATAAGTGAGAACGCTTAAGTTTACGTTATTTTATATGTAAAATATAACATGTAATTTAAACACTTATCATTTATAACAAAACAGTGATCTTTTACAAGTGTTGGCAACTCAAAACCTGAAAATATTTTTTTTCAACTGTAATTTAGGTCAAGAGCTATGGTGAACATACTGTATGAAAGTGGAGACTATGGGAATGAAGTTTGTGAGAAGCATGATAGCTGTCACAAGGAGAAACAGGATTAGGAATGAAGTTATACGGGAAGGAATTGGGGTACAGGGAGTATATGAGATTGTAGAAGAAGCAAGACTGAGATGGTATGGCCATGTAATGAGGAGGGAAAAAGGGAGAGTGCCAAAGAAAATGTTGAAAATGTTGGAAATGAAGTACGTTGGATAAAGACTTTAAGGGAGGCCAAGAAAGGTATGGGAGGAGCAGATAACAGAAAATGTGCACGTGAGAGTAATGAAAGTAATTTAAGGAAGAAGAATGGTGGAAAGATAGAGGAAGATGGAGGCATTTTACCACAGGCTGAAAACACAGTGGAGTAATAATTACCTGTATCTGTGCATACGAACAACATGGTCTGATATCATGCGGTCATATTCTCCATCCACCACATCCAACATAACAAAGAGCAAGTCGAATCTGGACAGTAAAGAATCCTGGAGACCAATGTTTTCCATGGGAGTCTTGTATTGATCATACTGAAACAAATGTTCACTTACTACAGGCTCATCAAATGAGAATACAACTATACCTTTATTTTATTTTGATCATCTTTACTCTCACAATATTGAGAACCTTCTAAACAAAAGATCAAGTGTCAGAAACCATTAAGTCGGGGTAATTAAAACCTCACTGCTAGTAAGTACAAGGGGAAGTTAACATCACTTGATCCCTGTGCTAGGGGGAAAAAAAACTATTCACTATATGAAACTTTATCCAATTTTAAAGTAAACAATTTAGGGACAGTGTCCTTCAATTCCCTAGGGTTATTTGAGATCGAGACTAAAATACTTAATTTTCTTTCCCAATCTTTCAAGTGAAATGTGTTTTAGAGTTCTAATACTGTTCATTTGTGGTTCAGAACCAATCATAAATATTGGACAAACTTAACAACCAGGCCCCAGAACAGTAACTTAACACTTATCTGAATGTATGAATGTTATTATGACTGGATTAGAAAAAAGAATGTTTTCATTTAGTAACTATTTCTATTTTATACTTTTCAACTATATCAGGATTCATACATGTCCTGGAAAACCTGGAATTTTGACAAACTGTTTCTAGTACTGAAAATGTCCAGAAATTCCTGAAATATTTTAATTTGTCCTGGAATTTACATTAGGGAACTTGAATTGTTTTCACAATATTTCTGACTGGAGGTTGATTGGGGGGAAGGGTGGCCCCTTTCCTGTACGTATTGCGTCAACTTTCAAACTGTTTAAAGTAATATCACCCAACACATGCAACAGAGTTATCACTAATAGGACAAATTTTGCATTTTTGATCATTCTTTCTTTAATAACATGTGGGGGTCTGCAAGCTTGGGTTTTTCATTTGAGTCGAGTATTTCTAAAAGCTCCCAGTACGAGTTAAGTTCGAGTGTGTTCATTATTTTAAAATGTTAAAAAGTATAGTATCTTAAAATATTAATGACATTCATTTATATAAATAGGCAATACTTTTTTTTTCTTTTAAAGTTAAATAATGGAAATGTCCATTTTTAGATTGGAAATAACACTTATAAAACACAATTTAAAAATAGGAACAATACAAATAAAAATCTAATAAAAAATAAATGATTAAAATGGTTTCAACACTCATGTATTTAAGGACATAAAAATTACACTAAAACAAAGTTAATAAATGAGAATAATTTCGTGATGGCTTGGAAATGTATAACAAGACAGTGTGGAAACACTGTACAGTGATGTAAATTAATTGTTAGTGAAGGAAGCCAACCTGAAAGGATAGTTAGGTTAGGCCAGGATAGGAACAAACACACTTCTCTCTTCATGTCTTCTCAAACGTTTACACTTCCCACTTCTTTAAAACTTCCACACTTGCACATTAGTTTGAATTTTCGAGAATATTACTTTTTCATTGATGTCTTTTCATATGAAAAATAATGATTTCCGAAATTTCAAAACAATGTGCAACTGTGGAAGTTTAAAGAAATGGAAAGTGTAAAAGTTTAGAAGAAAATAGAGAATTGTGTTTGTTTATATTTAGGCCTAACTTAACTATCCTTTCAGGTTGGCTTCCTCAACTATCACTTTACATTATTGTTGAATGTTTCTACACTGTCTTGATTAAAAGTTAATACAATTGAATTTAATAAGCTAATATTTCCCCAAAATATGCTTCAGTAACTTAATTTACCCTATAAGAAAATGTTTTGTATTTAGTGTATTATTCCTTAGTGTATTCGAGCATAATCACGTCTTCTGTTCTATTTCCATTCTCTATGCTCAGTTGCACTTGCACATTGCTAGACATTATTTTATTAAGAAATTTACTTCACTTTAATTTTTAATGCTTATAAAAGTTGATGCTCATTCTTTAAAATTAAAATAATATTTTTAGCAAACAATATTAAATAGTGAGTGCGTTTTTAATATAAATGTGGTAAGTTTGGTAAAATTTGTATTGCAATAAATAAGATCAACATTGATTTAAACAAGTCAACCAACATAATTATATAACTAAATAGAAACTAAACTAGAGCTAGTTTTGTAGCTAAACGTATTAATTGATACGAGTTTTAAGTAAAATTTAAGTTTGGAAACATTTAATCCAATATATTTTTGATATTACATTTTTAATTTAACATAAATTATTATTTTAGAAAGGGACCAGGTAAAAATAGTAAAAATAATCATTCAAATATCTAGTAATCTTCTTAGCTATTTTTATTTCCGGTGCTTTGTCTTGGCAACACAAGTAAATAACTTCAACCAAGTATAATTCAAAATGGACGACAATATTGAATAAATTTACCGGTCAAGAGTGGTTTTAAAGCTCTATTACGTTATTAATGTGAACATTGAAATTAATTTTTAACAATTTGTTAAGTAACCGAATGATTTATAAGTGAAAATGTTGATATTATCTCAATTAAATAGACAATTGCTACTATTGCATTAAAAAATTGAATATCAAGTACATCAAGTGGAAGCTCGAAAATGACGAGCCTACAAAACTTTTGATCTCGATCTCGATCTTAAGCGACGAGCTCGGAATATGAGTACTCGCAGAGCCCTAGTAACATTTAATAGTGTCATCTGTGGTGTGTTCTAATTAACGTGTTTCACTGCAGCAGCGGCCTTCCGCTTTTAAATAGTTCCACAATTTTTTTAAATATAATTTCACCTTTTTGTGTTTTTTATTACAATTATGCTATAAATGTGTAACTTAATATACTATTAAATATGAATGTCATCTGAGGAAGTGTAGTTTTAAAATAGAGTGGTTATCAGACCCAAAATATAAACAGTGGGTAGAAGAGTGTAAAACATATAAGTGTTGTTTTTTACAAATTGTGTAAAAAGAATGTTGATATTGCTAATATGGATTGTCAGCCCCAATGCAATTTGGAAAGCACGTAAAGTTAATGAAGTATTAAATACAACTAAACCACAAGGAAATTATTTAAAAATATCAAAATCATTCGTTGAAACGGAACAAACCATTATAAATTCACCACAAAATAGCGTTAACAATGAACCTAAGTCTTCCATTCCATGATGTGTCAAAAGCTAAACCTATTCCTTTATCGAATCATGTTCTTGCAGAGATGTTATGGATTCCTAATGTTGTAACTAAACATATGTTGTTTCATTCTCACAAAGACAAAAACAGACTATTTGCCACCATGTTCCCAGATAGTGCAATAGCAAAATAAATTTGCCTATGCAGCAGACAAAAGTTTTTTTGTTTGTTTTGGTGGTGTTACATTAGAGAGAGGCTTATTCAAAGTGTTTGTCAGTGAGAATGCATTTTGGTATGTTTTGATGGAAGTGTTAGTAAATTTCTCTCAGCTTGTATGCACCAGGTGCCTTGGTTCAGAATTTTTGAACATGCTCGAGCTGACAATATAAAGAAAGCATTACAAAATGGAATGGGAGAGATAAGCTCAATTAATCTTACACAAATCGGAATGGTTGGGCCTAACATAATGTTTGAAAGTATATAACGATTGTCTTACCTAAAGGAAAGAGGAAAGACTAATACCTAGAATATCCCCTGCTCATTGATATTGGTATGTGTAATTGACACACTGTGAATGGAGTTGTCCAGGTTGCAATAGAGGAAACAGGTTTCAATGTTTGTGGCAAATATTCAAAGATTTGTCTGCAAGAAGAAGTCACTTCTTACAAAATAATAAAACCAGATGTTTCCATTAAAGTTTTGTGCAACAAGGTGGATGGAGGATGTTGTAGTTTCTGAACGGGCTATTGCTATCTGGCCACAATAGTAGCATTTGTTGACTCTTACAAAGATAAGACTAAATCTAATGTATGTGTAAAGTCTTTTCATATTGTTAATGAGGCTACTAAAGTTCCACTTATGGTTGCCAAACTGTCTGTCTTTTCTTTTATTGGAAAACAAATACAACAATGTCTCAAGTGCTACCATACTTATTCACCCATAATTCCTTTTTAGGCTTTTGACGCAAAATAACTGTTGTATGGACTTGAGTCACTTTTCATAGAGAATGAGGTTAAGGATAAAGCAAACAATAATGTAGAACAGTGTGCAGTTGATCCCAAAAACAAGGAGAATATCATGTTTACAACATGTATTGAAACTGGTTTTGAAGCAAGGAAAATATTGAATAGTTGTGTAAAAGAAAAATTAAGTCGAAGAAACGGATGTTTTGATCTTCAAATCTGAGTGCCTTGAGTTATTGAAAGTATTGGTATAAAAATGTTCAAGACAAAAATCCTTTGAAATAGCTTGTGGTGGGATTTTCCAGATGCCTTGACCCTAGATTATAAATTAATACCAAGTAATCAAAGTCCAACATTTACAAGATTGCTTCAACAGCTTGAACATAGAAACGTGATCAGTTCAGGTGTGTGATGCAGTGTTACTACAGTTCAAGTTGTTTGTCAAAGAAGTGTCACCAGATCCGTCAATGTTTAAAGACATCGATAGGAACACCCAAAGGATAGATTCAATTTCTTTAAAGTATTTCCTTGATGACAAACAGTATATGGGGATTTGCAAAAAGTTATAAAACTTATCTTGACTCATTCTCATGGTCAAGCATCTGTGGAACATGGCTTCTCTGTCAATAAAGAAAGGGTTGTGGAAAATCAAAAAGAAAAACAACTCTAGTAATGATGAAGATTGTGTATGATGAATTTAAAGACAAAGATATAAGTGGTGTTCTCTTCAGCCAATAACTTATGGCAAATGCTAGATCATCTAAAATACATCAACTGTAATTAGACAATCAAAGAAAAACAAAATCAGAAGAAGAAGATGCTAGAAAGATATCACAAATGTTAGAGACTGTTCACGAGTTAAAGAAGAAGTTACAGGTTGATATAATGAACAAAGAGGCTACTTCAATGGCATTACTTGCTGAGAAAAGTTATGGTTTCACTCTTCTTTCAAAGTAAAACACATATAGGAGAAACTTACCTGAATCAGTGGCCGAATTTGCAAAGTTGAATGAAGAAACAAAAAATTGTCAGAAAAAGTTTATTAAATTAGGTTGGACTGTGATTTTGCATACTAAGCTGTAATATCTAACATTGAAAACTAAAAATGAAATATTCAGTAGTCTAAAAATTAAGTTGAATTAGGTAGTTGATGTAGGGGAGTTGGGAAATAACTTTTTTAATTAGTTGTTATAGAATGTACATGCATTTTGTTTTCCTACAGATAGTGATTTCATATTTATCTATTGCAACAAGTGATTAACAAACAAGTTTTGTCCTTTCTTATTTTCTTAAAGCTTCCCTAATACCAATATCTTTTACTTATTATTAAAGTTATTTTAGTACTAAGGTTTTAAAATGTGTAGTAACTAACGTCTGATTTTTATAGGAAGAACAGAATTAACCAACATTGATTGGTAGTTACTAAAATATGTCATTATAGAAATATATTTGATTGATTTATTAAATATATATATATGTATGTAATCTTCTAAAAATCCATAAAAAAAAAACCTCTAATAGTACTTCCTTATGGGCTACTTAATAATTTGTCTTTACTCTGTTAGTTGAACAAACTAATATTGTAATACAATATAAATATTTTCATTTGTGCCACTGCGGTAACATGAGAAGCATTGTGCAAAGAGTTATAAATTAAATGCATTATACTTCCACGTTTATCTTATGAGAACTGATCACTGTAAGCCATAAAACAAATTATTATTTTGTAAACATTATAAAAAAGTAAAGCAAAATATTTGTTTCAAATAAAATGTATTTATTTTTTATACTCCAGTGAATGAACACTATTTGCGTGATCAGCTGAACAATGACTCTCTGCTGGGTCACCATTTTAAATTCAGGGCATCTTTGTACAGTTTTCATTATTGCTTTTTGTTTAGACATTTTAGATAATTTATTTTCAGTTTAAATCAATTATTTTCATAACACGAAATAAATTAATTAACTTAATAAAATGTATTTGAGTATTTTGGATCTATTAATTTTGGGTTATAAAATAAATGATTGAAACTGAAAATAGGTTAAATAAATTGTTTGAACAAAAACCGAAAGTGAAAACTTTTCAAAGGTGGCCTTACAGTATTTATTATTAATAAGTTCAGACCAAAATACCCCTTCAGTGTCAGGTATTGCGTGAATTTAGTGTTCATATCATATCACGTTTTATATGAGTTCAGGGATAAAAAATATCACTTTTTTTTCATTTTTGAATTCTTTATATTAAACTCAATTAAAATTAATTATTCAAATTAATTTTAATTATGTATTTCCCCAGAAATTTCTGGAGAAATAAATAAAAACATTAATTTAATTTTAGTTATGTGTTTTAGATTTAAAATATTTGTTTAAGACTTATTGATAATTTAAAAACAATGATATTTTATTCTAATACATAAATATTTATCGAGAAATTCCCAAAAAGTTATATATCCAAAAACTCCTGGAGAAATGAACAAAAACTTTTTATTTTTAGATTTTCTATTAGTAAAATATGATAGATTTGGTTCCTATTTGTGTGATTTTATAGAACTATAACTGAATAAATTGATAATTAGCTTATATAATTCTCTGGTAGGTTCTGCAGATTTTTTTTTATTCATCCCACACTTCCTGGATAAATATATATAACACTTACTATTCATGTAAATTTAGAACAAATTTTAGTAAAAAAATAATAAAATATTGGGTTTCAATAATAACATAATTACACAATAACCAAAAATAATCACTCGCCAAAAGACTTTTCAAGATTAAAAAACAAATCAGATTGTTTCATAAACTAAAAAACACTTAGTGTGCTGGACTCCAAAGCACGGAGCAACACAAGTCCAACATGACAGTCTGGACAGTAGTATAGGCTTTCCCTACTAATCTTCTTTCCTTTACCATCTCTTTGATCACTGCATGCTGCACATTGTCTGGTTGCAATGATCTTCTTTTCAGTTTGTGGTATATAGGCGGGGAAGTGATGGGATGTCAAATGAAGTGGATTTGTTGTTCCAGGACGTTCTCCTTTTGATAAAAAATTAGATGAGTGATACTTTTCAACCATCTTTCCAGCTATCAATATTCTATATTCCAAATTACTTATTTGGCCTCCTAGTTTAGAATATAAAATGTATGTGTTCCAAAGTGCTTGTTTTAACAGGTGAAAACAAATATTTTTGTAATACTTCTTGCCACCACTTCCTTGGAATAAGATAGTCTGACAAATGTTGCTCTACTTTGTCGACACCAACCATTATGTTATTATAATCTAAAACCACTTTTGGCTTAGTCTTCACCTTGCCTCAACATTCACTGTTTCAGCATTGTGTAGTGTGTCTACTTTTCAACTTGTCTTTCTTCAAATCTGGAGGCATATCTTTCTTGAAAGTCTCACTGTTCTATATTTGTCTGTTGTTTGAGAACTGTAAAAATGGTCAGTTGTCAAACAATGCCCTTTATTGCGCAAAGGTTTTATTAGTGATATTATCACAATCTGTGAAGAGACAGGAAAATCTTTGTAGTTTTGATCAAAAACCGTTCCCTTTCCTGTATAAATGGATCACCAAATGTATCCTGACTGATTCACAAAGCATGTACGTCTTGATACCAAAACGAACCCTTTTCAAAGGAATAAATTGCACCCAACAAAGTCGCTCTTTGTAAAGCATGAGGCTTTCGTCAATAGTGATATCTTTATCAGGGGTGTAATTATTATTATTAGCACCACGTCTTACTACCCATTCGGGTTATACGCACTTACGCTAATGTGTAATGGTAGGGTGATTGTGAGATGAAATGAAGGACCTACAGTTTAACGTGGAATCCGAACCACGGTGGAGGCCTGTCATTCCCCACATTCACAAGTGTCTTGTCAGAGGTGAAGGAAGGTTTGGTAATCAGATAAATCTGTCAGGGGTGTAAACACTCTGAAATTTTATGTTTGGAGCTCAAAAATAGTCCACAATTTAGTTAGTTTGGGGTTAGGGTGGTTTTCGGGATTGTAAGATTCATTGTTGGAAAAATGAAGGTATTTTTTCAGTAGAACAGACCGGCAATAAGACATTGTTTTGGTGAAAAATTGTGTGAGAATATTAGATGAGAGTAGTTGTTCAGGTTAGGTTACAATGCTTTGTAAAATAATAATAGCAATGAATGTGCATATTTCATCATTTGTTGTAGGAGTCCACTGTACACTGAACCCTGAATATCTAAATTCTTACAAAAGAGGGTCCAAATATCATAAAAATAAATTAATATGATAACGAAAGCAATAGGAGTGAGCTGTATAGTAATAGTTTGGAATGCTGGGTGCACAACAGAACCCAAGGCCTGCAACTCAATCCAGGTGCGAGAAGAACATGACGGTCGGTCTCCACAAATATAAATATTATAATAATAATATTTGAAATTAAGGAAGGAGTAAACAGAGATAGTTTCTAAACCTAAGGGTATTTTCACTAACCATAACATTAAATAAATTGCAAGAAGTGCATGTATATGTTTATTATAAATATCAGAATTAAATAAATCAATATATATGAATATTTATGTAACAAGTTAAAAATATTATGTAGAAATATATAATAGCTCCTACGATCTTCATTAAATTCACAATCTGCAATGAGCTAGAAGGATTTAAGTAGAGATGGGTCGAATCCACTATTTCTCGAATCCGAATCCTAGCAAATCGTTATAAATTTTAATGATTTACAAATAGACCTACATTCCGAATATGGGCCTAAACTGTGAATTAAAGTTTATTTCAATCATGCTTTCAATTTTAATCAACCCCCCCCCCCCCCCCTCTCGCAAAGTACAGGTTAAAATCCAGCCGAATTAAACAATCTAGACTCATATTATTGTTAATAATCAAATCAATCAAACTTGAGTATAGTTTTAGTTATTTTTAAAAGTGTTGTTACAATGGGTTAAGTTTCTAAAAAACATGTGAAATAAACAGATTAGGCCTAGATATCCTTTGATCAACTTTAATCATCATTGAAGGCTATTTTATTGTATTAAAATGGTAAAAATAAAAATACAAACGGATATTTTTAATAAAGACTAAAAAAACATGCTTAACAATTAAACATACATTGGAAATTCAATAATGCTTAAGTATGTTTTATTATTATTTTCTTTTATATCCATTATCAATTTTTGCGTAGAAAACAAATATATTCGATTCTTGCGATATATCGATTTCTAAGAATACATTCTATCTAAAACACAAACATATTTTCGACTACAATATGTTCATTTCCATTTTATAAGGCAGGACTACGTTTGAATATTTCCACAATTACTTCAATAACATATTTTTTTTAAATAATAAAAACTAAGTTAAAATCCATTTAAAAATAAATAATGGATTAGCAAGTCATTATTTGATTCTTAAAACTGAGAGCGCTTACCAAGTGATCAGATTACCTGAATCGATTTTAAACAAACAATCGATATACGATACGTAGGCCATTAGGGATAAATAAACAGTTTTATCAATATCTGACTGTTGACAGTATTTATTTTTCATTAAACCCAACAAAATGTCTAACTTAAGGATGGTATGCAATAAATTGGAGTTCTTTACATAGTTGTAGATAATTAAAACCAGTTGGGCAGTAAGAATTAACAGTAGCTTTATTTTATCATCACTCAGGCGAGTAAACATAATACACGTCATGGCGACTGACTTTATATCATGTGTAATGGCGGCTGACTTTGTATCATCCGTAATGTGTTCTTATTTCTGTTTAAAAAAAAAGACGTTATTTGTTTAATTTATTTCGAGTTTATTTGTAATTCTAGTTTTGATTTTCAGTTTTTGAAGAGTTTTGATGTGTTTATTAAAATATTTACACGATTTTCGTGAGGTAAAAGTTTTAGAATTGAGCACGTGCCGAAACGGTCGAGTCCAAGTTTCCCATACGGTTGGGAGGTAGGGTACTAGACACCTAAGATTTTCCACACCCAACAATTTTTTATTTTTTTAAAGAAGATTTATTCATGTTTGTCTCTTTTGTCCGACAAAATAAATATTACGGATTAAGTTGTGCTTTTCAAGTACGCCTAACTAAGTAATTTTTGAATTCAACATATTACGTTTTGTTTATGAGGTGAAAGATTCGATCATCGAATCCTGTAAAATACCGAATCTTCGAATATCGAATACTTGTCAGGATTCGGTGGATTTGAGGATTCGAGTGGCCCATCTCTAGAATTAAGTTAAGATTGTCTTTACCTTCAATTATAGAACCATTTTTTAGAATATATACGACTAAGATTTATTTAGTTTATTATCTTTCACCTGAAGTTTGCATACGAAGTTACTCAATATTATCCTAATATGAACCATGTAACTAACATCTGCATTCTATTACTCATAATTATTCAACATAATCAAAATGAGCGTCGTCCACAAATTTATAATATATCCCATAATAACTAAAATCATATTACCCTAAATTTATCAATCATGATATTAACAATATAGGAAAGTAAACAAGAAAAATTAATAAGAACATCTAACTTAAACATTACGTAAACAAGAAAAATCTAACTAGCATAATAAAAAGGCGAGATTCAAAAATTATATGTTAGATCCTCTTTTCTTTTATCTATCAGCTCAACAGTGATATCCTAAAATTTATCCCTAGACTGATATAAATAAATTAGACCATTTAAATACGTGAACAATTTAAGTCTTATAAGATTCAAACAGTTACTAATTTGAAAGTATAAATAATTACATGCCAAAAGGGAATTTAGAAAAATAACAATAAAAAATATTTATGCCGAAAAGAAATTTACCTTTACATTTTTTAAATAATGCTGAAGCCTCGGCTTCGTCCTATTAAGTCCGAGCAATGTCCAAGAGTGCTGGACGCTTTCCTACGCCGGTCTTATATACGATTCGCAAAACTCATGGAACACGGAACAAAGCAAGAAAAGGGGAGGGGAACCAAAGAGTATCACACACCGGGAGGGAACTACGAGTGACAGAACAGCTTCTACTCATTTCTCGAAGCAATTGGAATGTTTGGTCACTTTGCTGGACAGATATGTTTTTTCTTCTCAAGTTCTTTGGAATGGATTGAGCACATGGCAGCCCCTAGCGGGTGCGGTTCGGTTCTTAGGCGGAGCTGGTCAGTTGTCTGTGCGGTGGCATTGCTGTCGGTAGTGTTGTTGTCTCTCTCAGTTTGGAGTACAGTGCCGCCAGGATGGTGAAATGGGGTGAGTATTTGTTATCGTTGACTTGTTCTCTTTCTTCTTTGTCGTCAACCCTGATTTGATTATGGGAGGTCGTAGTGCTCACTTACCCTCTGGATCTGGATGGGCTGCGCGGAGGTTCTCTTACTTCTGTCTCCGGGTTTGCTCCTTTTTTTCCCGAACGGCTGGTGTATCCCTTGTTAGGGCCCATTGGAGGGAGGACCCTGGAGGGGTGGGGGGCAGGAAGGAAGGTTCGGCGAGTTACCGCGGTGAACTGGATAGGAAGGATGGTTATGGTGGGCAGCTGAGTTAAGAAGAAACACACACAAACCTTTGACTATGGTTTATTAACCCGAGGGGTTGTGACCCAGTGCGGAGCTGTGCTACCGGTGATTGATGCCAGCCAGCGGTCTGTCTGCTTCTTTTATCCCCCCCAGATAGGTGGTTCTGGAGGGCTCGGCTTGCCACCGAGCGGCCATGAAGCAAGGGAGGGGAATGTTTGGCTAGTGACATTGAACATAGAAGGGGGGAGGGGGGGAGCATGACTGGCCGCTTTGGGAATGCAAGAGCGTTACATTGAGAAATAAGGAGTAGAGGGGTGGTAACATCTTGTAGCCAAATTCTACAATATTGCAAGACTTTGAAAATCTCATTGTATTCCCCTGAAGATAATGTGTTGTATGGGGATTGGTTTCTATTATTATGTTTACGCTCCTTGAAAAAGAAATCCAAGCGGAGACGCTGGAAGTTGCGCTGTTGTGTTTACTTTGAACCACTGTCGGGCTACAGACAAGTCAATAGAATCATTTTCTAAAACATTGGACAACTTGGATACACTTGTATCAGACATCAACATCAATTTCATCCAAGTCGCTAAACTCTTTTTTACTTTTTTCCAACATTTTAAATTATCTAAAATTAATATTAAAAAAAAAACGACAAAATATTACGAGAAACACAAACAAAGTTAGACTGTAACTTATAAGCTATAAGTAGTATAGAAATTTGCTACTAGAGTTAAGTATAACAAACGACTATCTTATTGCTATTTAGTGGTCTTTTCATGTACCACACAAAGAGGCTGCCCGTAATAAATTGGACAAATAATTTCCTACACAAACAAGCTGCATGTAAAAATATGGGCACATCCCGTAAGCGATTGAATAGACCTACATACACTAAAGAGATTTTCTTAAAAATACCGATAATTTATTGAATACTTTGAAACATGGGATCTGTGAAATAATTGCTAAGTGTATGTGTCAAGAGCGTGTTTATATTGTTTTTTGTATTTCTGAATTGTGGTTGTACGATTAATTATAAGGGTTTGTGGCAGTGATTTATATATATATATATATATATATATATATATATAAAATTTTCAATTTTACGTAAATATATTTAATAAATTTCTTATTGGGTGTGATTTAAGAAAAAAAAAGAACCTATTTGAATGAACCAATTGGCTAGGCCTAAGTCTTGAAATGTTGTGTTATTATAGTTCTAATATAAAACATAATAAGCTTGTTTTTAGTGGGATAGGTTTATCACTTTAAATAGTTTGAAATTAACATAAACAATTTTAATTATTCACCTTTTTAATTGTAACATTTTAAAGAGAAAAGCTTTAGTTAAAAAATTAGGCTGCATTGTTTCAAAATAATCTTAATTACAGAGGTGCTTGTGTTGAAGGTTTTGTCTGGGCTAAGTTTTATTAATCTCAATCTTGTTCCCCTGAAAATGAGTCTCTCCAAACCCAGCCGACAAAATTGAAGACAAGAACAGCCTACTGGTTTTAAACCAAGAAGTTAAGTCTGCACTTTCTAGTTCAGAACAGGGTGAAAAGAGTATCAACATAGCCCGGCTTTCTATTCACACAGTTTAGGTCCTGTAGTTTCAGGCATTATAAAAGGCTACAGGACCAGTATGTAAACACATACTGTGGAAAACTGTGAATCAAAAACTACAAAACAGCACTTTTATTCACACAATGCTGTTGGATAGTGTGTTTGTTGTAGTTAGACTATTTTCCAACACCATCTGTTTGCATACTAAACTCAAGTCTTCAAAATATATGTTAACAGGGGATGGTGCACATAAACTGCTACATATGTCATGTTTTAATTTATGATGGGCCATTATACATTATTTAACACCATCATCACAGGCAAAAGGATACGGAGAATCTAATGATACTAAAATAATAAGTATTTAAAATGATTTATTAACAATTAGAGTATCCAAACTAACCTAAGTCATGTGATGTGTTAAAGATGCTTGAAAGGGTAGATTCTGTTGATAAAGGATAACTACTGAATATAATAATACTTTATCATCACGGTACTTGCCATTAGCCTTACCTAATCACTAATGCATAAATAAATTAAAATTTCAAACACTAGTTTACCTGTTCATTTTATATGCCTATATACTAATCACGCTAATGCGTTAAGGATGAGGAAGGTTGAATGTAGAGAAAGTGCACCAGCATTTGTTTTGGTATAATGGCAAACCACCTTCAGTACACACGACCAAGATTGATCGCCAATCTCTCCATCATCAGCCAATCTATTGTGAGAGTAGAGAGTAGTGCCTTGAGCCATGCGGTTACAGAAGCGAGTAGTAGGTTAGTAATCAAATAAACAATATATAGAAAGTGTCATATGTACCCAACATAATATTATAGTGTCTAACCATTAAATCATTAAACCTAGTTTAAAAAAATTGAGAATTGTTTTATATTTGTATTGTTAAAATTTTTCTTGTTTTCAACAACATATGGTATTTCAAAACATTTGTTTTAGCATAGGGATACATTATAGGAATCTATTAACATTTCCAGAAATATTCTACTGTTCTTCCTATGGTTTTATATACGTGCCCAGTAGTGAATAGATTAAAGACTATTACAATATATATTGATATAACCTCCTGCATGCTTACAACTAGTGGTCTGCGAGGTTGGGGTTTTTCAATCGACTTGAGTATAATTTTAAAATGTTTAAGAGTATATATTCTTTATTTTAAAAGTAGAATAATATATTTGAAATATCACCAGTCAAAGTAAACATAACATGTTCTTATGCTTGAAAAAGAAAAGTTAAAAAAATGAAAATATTGGTTTTTAAATTAGAAATAACTGTAAAAAAACAAGATTTACAAATAACACTCAAATAAAAAAATTGTATAAAAACACTCATATCTTTAAAGACATAAAAATAGCTACACCAACAATTACAAAATTAGTTTTTATTATATTATATTTGGAAGAAGGTATAGGAAGGGTGCATAGAAACATATATTATTCGTCCCTTTTATATGTTTATATTGACCTTTCCTATACCTTCTTCGCAATATAATGCAGCTACCCCATAAAGAGAAAAGAGATTTTACTTATAGAGATACAAAATAAATTTTTTAAAATTGACATTTTAATGGGCTATATTTTCCCAAAATATGCCTCTGTAACTTTATTTACCTTATAAGAAAACATAAGAAACACAAGCAGTTATAAATTTGTTTATTATTCCTTAGTATAATAATTGCACATGATAACTTTTTTCTGTTCAGATTCCATTCCTCTATGTGCATTTGCCCATGTGCCTTGTATGGGCTCTTGTTAGAAATGATCTTATTACTAAATAGGATCAGTAGCGCCCTCCCTGAATTATCTGAACTATTTGTGAATAACAGTATAGTCATCATCATCATCATCATCATCATCTTGGTATTAGCTGCTAGCTGCTTAAACATTAAAATAAATGTCCTTCTTGATCACTTATGATTGCCACACACTACACCCTTATTCTGCCCGCCTGCCTAACAATGGGGTGGAAATTAGAAATGCAATAATATTTCTCGGTGCTGGGCTGTGGCCTCAAATAGTCCAGTGGCTAGCTGGCGCCTGCGCTCGCGGTGGTCATTGGGAGGACCGCTCTAGGATGGGGTAAGGGGAGGGTTGTGTGATTTGGCACTTGTACAGGCTGTTCTGTAATGCAGCCCAGACAGCCAGTTTCTGCGTTCAGCCGAGTGTTTTGTCAGGCTGTAATAATTGTGTTCGTAAATCACAATTATTATAGCAGTGTAGTTACAGTTGCAAGTTCAGAATATATATATAATTTTATGAGTGGTGGGGGGAGGGAAATTAATCACTTCATATCTTATTTTCAGAAGCTCAGGATTACCTTAAAAAGACAATTTAAGGGCTTAAATTTTAAAAATTCCATGCCCCTAGTAGTCGTCTCCCCTCCAAGATGCAACCCTTCCAATGTTGAAATATACAATCCGCGACTGAATAGGATGTAGAAATGGATATTTCTGTAGGGATTTTAGAACACAAATAGTTTAGTGCAAGATGGTATCAAGCACACCTTCAAGAAAAAGTGTCCTATGTACATACATCTTAAAAATCATTACTCTCTAACTTCTATATATGGTAGACAGCACAAAGTAAACAGCTGCACTCCAGATGGACAAGCAATATATATATATTTTAATATTGCTGAATCTTCACATCCAAACATATTTTCATGAATGCTTTTATTTAAACTTTCCTTAGGAACATTAAATTGAATCATAATTATTTCTTTAGTTACTATTACAATATATGCATTTTTTAATATATGAGCTCTATTTCATTAAAAAAACATTAAATAATTTTAACTTTTCTTTTTACATAATTATCTTTTTAAAATTATACATTTATTCAAGCCAAGCTTGACTTGACAAAATACTTGAGAGCTTCATGAAAATTTTGCTCGAGACCAACTTGAATCAGGGAACATGAGCTTGCAAACCCCAAAATTTTGAGTTTATTGGAACTCTATGTTTAACTGTTTTAATTTTGTGTGCTAATTTTCATATCTTGAATACCAGAACAATCTGTCTATAATCCTAACTAGCAAATATGAAATGTTTCCAAGAAAAATCCTAGGGAGGCTATTGAGTCTAAAGTGGGTATGAGCGCCTAGGTGTGGTGGGTGTAAGATCCAGGTGAGTGAATTCACCTGGGGCTTGGCTCATTATAATCAGGAAACCCACGACAACAATATTCATATATTCACTTATTGTGAGAAAACTACCAACATCTATTTTTATATGAAAAAGTAAAATGACCAAAGTGATGTTAATGTCATACTTGTATCTCCCATGTTCTTTGAAATAAAATTATGATTTCATAAATCAAAATTGGTTATGCAATTTTAACAACTTAAAGATATTTTACAAATTGCCAATATTTCCAATGAACATTTTATTATCTGATTCAGTAACTATGTAGATTCAATGTGACACATACCCTGCCATAGACCGGGTTGGCGGCAGCTAGAACCGAGCAGCGAGCGTTGAGGCTTGCATGGATTCCAGCTTTAGCAATAGTCACACGGCCCTGTTCCATCACCTCGTGGATAGCTGTGCGATCCATGTCAGACATCTTGTCAAACTCATCAATACACACCACTCCACGATCTGCCAAAACCATGGCGCCTGCCTCCAGTCTGCCATGTAAATTAATGTATCAACATGTTCCCTTTGTCATCAAATATAAGGTAAGTACATTTGAGTGAAAGAAATGTGCGACACCATCTCGGAAAGCCACCCTCTATAAAACTGGCTGGAATTTGAACCCTGACCCCCAAGCAATGGCAAACTAGAGAAGAGGAACCTGACGTTTAATCTGCATACCCATTGATGTAACTGTAAAATAACTATTTGATGCTATGTATTTAAAATCATTACTTGATGTAGTTTAAAAAAAATAATTAAGAACTTATATTTTGACAAGTTTATGTGAGCCAGAAAAGTACTCAAAGTATTTATCAAGTCTATATATATAAAAAGAAAAGTCCTGACTGACTCATCAACGCCCAGCCTAAACTCTTGGATCTAGAAAGCTGACATTTTGCATAGAAGTTCCCTTTATGATGTAGACAAGAAATAAGGCCGGATTTTTTGAAATTCCCACGGGATAGGGAATAAAGAGGATTTATATAATTACTATACCACAGTTGGTAGCAGGCAGCATGGGGGAGCTTATAATTTTATACCACAGTGGGTCACGGGCAACGCCGTGCAGGACTGCATAGTTATTTAAATAAAAATTCCAACAATAAATTAGGTATTTAAAATTACTCCATAGCAGCTAAGTTTTCAATCTGACAATAGTGGAAAGTCCATTTGATTTAGGATTCAAATGCGCCATTGGTCAAGATTTATACACCACCACTGCATTGAGTGCACCGTGTTTAAACAATTTGTTTTACTTTTCATCTTTTTGTGATCAATATGATAAAATTGTGGATCTGTTGATGTATTAATGTGACACACAATAATTATAATTATAGTGATAGTGTGCTAGACTAGTCAAAGATACCATAACTGATACTCACCAGCATTCTGTGCCACTCACACTATGATAAAAACATTTCAAAATTAGAAGCATGCATTAAAATAAGGGGTTTGATATTTTATGTTCTAGTACTAAATAATAAGTTTCATTAGCTTCCCCCTCTTCTTATTCTAGAGCGCCATTGCCTTTCCGGGCCCTGCATTGGTGGTGGCATGTTTTACCAGTGATGAGAAGATCGGGGTTCAAATCCTGGTTGGGTGTGCTGAAATTCACTATCTACTAACATCTTTAATGTTTAAATATTAGGTGGCCCAGTGGCTAAATTAGTTTATAATAATGGAAATAGATAAAAATAAGGAAAAAAGGAAAGATAAACTAATAAGTGTAAATTTAATAAAAAAAAAAGACCAACTAGGGAAAGAGGAAAAATGTGTGAAGAATTCAATGCACAAAGGCTATATCTTCCTTTCTTCTATAGTGGAAATGTCACACACACATTTTAACACAAAATGAGTAATATTTTGTCATTGTTGCCTTTGTCAAACAAAAAGAGAAGAGGTAATACACTTTGCACAAACACTGAATTACTACATTTTTAATTCATCTGAATATGAGGGTCTAAAAAATAATATCCCACTATATGACAAATGTTTAAATAACAAGGGAAATCTATGTTGAAATGTAGCTGAAGGTATGTAGAATCGGATAAAAAATAACTACAAAAAAAAATATTTAGTAGTTCCTATTTTATTGCAAAATGGTCCAATTTCGGTTTTGGTTCTTAGGTAACTTATTTGGAGTTCTTATTTTGGTTCCTTAAAAATAACTTTTAATTTCAGTTATGGTTCAGATTCCATTCGACTCCCTGCTTATAATAAATTTACTAGGAATGTTTCTATTCTGATGAATAGGGGTGTGCGAAGTTTTAAAACTTCAACTTGGCTTCAAAACAAACATCAGCTTCGACTTTGCTCTGAAAAAATTTTTGGCTTTGAAGCTTCACCAATAAAAATATTGGCAGCTAAAATACTCAGTTTTGTTCAATTACTGCCATTCTGAGCTGTTTTGTACAGTGCGTATAACCCGAATGGGTAGTAAGACGCGGTGCTAATAATAATGTTTTGTACACATAAATTAATACTAATATGGAAAAAATCTAAAGTAAATGAAATGCATGTTGTGATAATAGCTTGATTTATCAGATTTAAACAAAATATTACAAACAAATGTGCAATAACACATTTTTCAAATAATTTTAGTGTTTAAAGTAATTTAAATATCATATTGGTCCGAATATAAGATGGTAATTTTTATTAAAAATCGAAAGCAAAAAATAGGGGGTCATCTTATATTTGCAGCCTAGCATCTTATGTTATTAATCTGAACATACTTTTTTGTAAACACTCGTTTGTATTGCATATTTCTAACTAAAGCTTACAAATCTAACCAAGAAATGCTGCATTTTAAATGCACTGGATAGGTCAGAGGATGATCTGCTTTGGGAAGCCCCAGGCGGAGATGTGTCCGAGGAAGATTCTGAGTGGGAACAAGAAAGTGAAAGCTCCACTACTTGTGATAGTGACGATTCAGTTGATGAGAGTGATTAGATGAGACCTAATAATTACATCATTTTTAATGTGTGCTGCATAACATTCACCTTATGTATTAATATTCATAATTATGACCCAAGTGTACTTGACAAGTAATGTGTATTTAATAAGTTATACCTATTATTTGTAGGTTAATACATTCAACTACAATAAATTAATTATTACAACTTTAATAGGCCTATGCAGTAAATGGAAAAAATTGAGCTTCAACATGAGGTAAGAGAACAACCTTGTATTGAACACAATTTTTCTTTAATTTTTATTGAGCCATGGATAAATTTTATAATATATTTATTTATACTAACTATCCCGATTCCTAGCATGTAGCTCGGGACCTAGATCTACATCTTTAATTAACATTACATCTTTTAGCTAAGTTCTTTTTTTTAATACAATAATAAATTTAGAATAAACACTTAAATCTAAAAGTCCTATTTGTCCCTCTTTCCTATACCTAACCTACTAGTTGGTCTGCCCCGGGTATATTACGTCCCGGTGTCTTGACCCACTGGGTGTCCAACTGCATGGATAAAATAGGGTAAGGGTCATCTTATATTTAAAGCCATATTTTTTTTTTACTCAGCCAAGGGAAAAATAGGAGGGTAGTCTTATACTTGAGCCAATACAGTAACCATAATATATTTTTTTCAAGCATAAAACAACTAACAAAAAATATTTGAACTTCGATTCGGCTTTGAGAATATTTCATATTTTCGATTCAAGTTTGCTTCGAGTTGAAAAAGTGTGCTTCGCACACCCCTACTGGATGAACAATTTAAAATGTAACTTGATAATGAAGGACCAAGACAAAGTTATCAGGAGATTTAAGAGTGAGTTTTGCTACCTCTCTCCATCAACGATTATATTTTAGGCATTTGTATAGACCCGATATGTTTAATTGATATCCAGAGGCCAAAATAATTGTCAAGTTTGAAGTTAACATACCATGTTTTTATTTTAGCTTTAATCTATTTAATTATCTTGGTTTATATCTTGGGTAGACACAACATGGACAGTGAACACACCTTCTTTCCCCTGTCTCCTGGTCAGTAGTGACAGCTGCTGTGAGACCAACACCTGAAGAACCTCGCCCAGTAGTGGGGATAGCTCTGGGAGCTGTGCACAGGACATAACGCAGAAGTTGAGACTTGGCAACACTGGGGTCTCCAATCAGCAAAACATTAATATCTCTGCAAAATAAGGCATGCAAGAATAAGTATTTATCTTAGTTATGTACCGTGGATAGACTAGCCCAGCACCAACATCTTTATACTCACCCTATTCAATAGACATGCTAGGGTCTCGTACAATAACATCGATCACGCCACGGAATGACCTTGTTCATTCTCACCACAGATAACTCTGTATTGGAAGTCGGCGGTTTATTAAGTGTTCGGCTGACTAGAACTAGCCGTTTAAAGCGTGCATGCGCGAGGTGGCCATTGTAAGTGGATCCCGTGCCTCGTGCGCCCGAGGTCACTCCCACCCCTTGACTGTGTGTCTTGACGGCGCTGTGCAAGACGAAGAGTACCTGATTGGATATTTATGACGGCTCTATGATGTCATTCTTTCCTACCATGTGTTTCTCACTGAGCATAATCGAATATAAGCTTGTATCTAGCAATGTAAGGCACTCTTTGACGCCATTTAGTTGTAAGGTACACTTGGGTGCTATGAAGGCCCCTAGGATTATTATAACGTAAGTTGTTGTGAAGCAAGGGAATTAATCTTAGGCCACGATCGAGTAGATTTCAGCCTAGGATTATAATAATGGCGTATATTAGGTACATTATTGTAAAAGGAAGGAAATTAAACTTAGGCCATGTTCATCCATTATTCAGGTCAGGGTTCTAATCATGGTTAAAGGAAGCCAGTCTGTCCGGAGTGGTTAAGATTATGTTTATTTATTGGGGGATTCGCAGTCAGCGAACAGTCAGATGACGTTAATTCTTTGTTGCTATGTTTACAATCTTGGTGGACATATTAGATGTTATTTATTTATAATGTTAACTTACAAATGGCTTTAATCTTATGTTGCTTTGAGTCCATTCTTTTGGGTGTAATTAGGTGAATAGTGAGGTCTATGAATTATTGGAACACATATGTTGTTTCGACATTAGCGAACAAACTGTTTAAAACTTATAATTGTGTATGTCTCTGACATTATTATAGATGTAACGGCAAGTAATGGTTACAGATTTTCCCTTTTTTGAGATTGTTATTTTATATACAGGGAAGTAAAGTATGTTTGTACCTAGTTTAGTCTGGTCATATTTATAAGGCACGGCTTTACTGTCAAACGCCAAATATGATATCCTGTTGTATTTTCATTAACGTAAGGGGCATTGCCTTGTATGTTATATCGGAGAATTAATATTTTCTCCAAGTCTAATATACCATATTGTATAGATTATTCAATGTTAATATCCATTCTAATAAACTAGCCGTTGGGCCATATATGTTACTTACGCTGCGTTCTTGTGTGCACCCTGTCTTACTCGTGGTATTTTCCCTAAGACTTAGCAGTAATAACTCTGGTGAGACAAGGGGGGGTTGGGCTTGCAGAGAACAGATCAATAAAGGTCCCTGTGATTATTTTTCTTTTAATATTGTAATATTACAACTCACTATCTGTGGCGGTTGGTTGGAACTTAGGCGGTACAGCTAAGGTACTGACCCCACAGGTGGCGGTTGAGTTATAATTAGGACTAGGCAAAATCAAATTGCCAATTCGATAAATGGCTGATCCTAGCACTATCGTTTAATCCAGTGATTGGTATTTTGAAGCAGATTATTTTCGCCAATCTTTTGAACTGTGTATGCATGAAGTTAGTTTTAATGACTCTTCAGTTTTAAGCCGCAGCATGGTCTTTTATATTAGTGCTTGGTGACATGAAAGGGATTGCTTGGGTAGAAAGGAGAAGGGTGTGTAATAGGGCGGAGCGTAAAAACTTGTTTTTGGAAATTATTTTCCCGCTAGTGTGGAAAAGTTGTGGATATGTTTCAAAAACATACGTAAAAAATTTCAGATAAATCAATAAATATCTTCCGGTTCCACTTTGGGTTCTAAATATGCGAAATTACCCGAAAATGATGTAAATTTTCACATTTTCGTGACTTTTTTAATTCCAGATTTTTTCTTCCCGCTAGCGCGGAAAAGTTGATAGAATATTTAAGGAACATGAGTGCAAAATTTTAGAGTAATCAATAAATATCTTCCGGTTAGACTTTTGCATCTTAACCCATTCTCTGGCGCGCGTTTATCATAGTAACCTGCATTGGCCCGGCACTCGGCAGCCATGGTTACGCGCCAAATGTTTTCGCTATTCATTTATTCTAACAATTATATACTTCAGTCTAAATTCTTTGTATTGCATTGCTCTGCTAGCACTATCTATCAGCTTAGATATAAAATATTCAGACGTGCTAAAAGGTGAATAGTTCATTGATAGATGGCATTATAGTAAATTATTGCAATTAATGCCAGGGAACGTTCGGGCAGCCATAGACATTGATCAACGCCCACGCTAGAGACAATAGATGGCACTACCCTCCACTAAAAAGATTGCACAAGCGAAATCAAGGCCATCTGCGGGAATTTCCCCATTAAGTTCAGTTTTCTCATGTTCGATCATTGTAGTTTGACCGTTGGTCGAATGTTCTGCTCGTGGCACGTTTGTAATTCAGGTATTAATTTGTAGTGTCTAAATTTTATTGCAAAATAGTACATGTGAAAGTGTTATCGGAATTTTAATATTGTGTTGAACTAGTAGTGTACTTAAAAAATATAACGGAGAAATGTCGCAATCATCGGAAAATATGAGGAAGCTGAAGATAAAAAGGCACAGTAGAGGTGATGTTTTTTGTCCCGTTTTTGGGTATCCAGGAGAATTAAGTACTCGCGTTCTACCAACATACAAGATATTAGGAAGTACTTTTTGTTGGTGAGAAATGAATTGAAAAATAATACAAAATCGTACCCACCTGTAGGGGCGATAGTGGTTTATTTGGATGAAAAGGTTGAAACAATTTGGCAGGCTGCCTCAATTCCAACAGTTTCTAGGAAAGAATAATCAAAATGATTAGATCATGTCATGATAAATACAAGAGCATGAAGAGATTTGTTGCTAAGAAACAGATGGAAAAGATGAAGTCCAAATTACTAATTTTACAATCTGAATCAAAATGGCGTTTGTTTGATATTTGTTCTTGCAAGTGTGCATCTCTCAACAGATGTAAATGCCCACGTGAAAGGAAAGTTCCAGACTTGGAAAGACTGTTTCTTGAGGATCAGAGGACTTCAAGGAAAATGGTGATAGGCCCAGTTGATATGGCGACAACACAGAAACTTAGGAAACGAACGTATAGGTTTGAAAAGGAACAGGAAAGGTTCATAAAACAGAAGAAAAGTGAAAATGCAACCACAGATTTTTCATGTGAAGATTTGAAGTTATCTCATTCTTTGATCATGTTGATGAGCAACAGGTCAGGATCTTACTGATATACCTTCAACCTCATCGCAATAGAATGTAAGGGGTAAAAGTATATAATGAACAACCCGCCTTCCAGCCCTAGCTAGTGCGTGCGACAGAATGGAATGTCCAACAGAGCTGTGGCAACAGTAGCAAGTGCACTTCTTGAAGACTTAGGAGTTGTGACACATGACGACATGTCCCATGTTATAGACAGGCAAAAGATAAGAAGGGAAAGAAAGAAATATCGCATGGAACGCCAAGTCCAAGATTTCAATTTATTGCACCATAATTGAAGGATGTATTTGACGTCGAAAAGATCAAACTTTAACTAAGGAACATTGAGGGGACGCTGCACAGTAAGGTTGAAGAACATGTGAACTAATAGAAGAACCTGCTGCAAATATGTAGGGCACGTGTCACCAATAACCTCTTCTGCTAAAGACATTACTGAAAGTATAACGACATTTTGCAAAGAACGTCATATTGATTTCACTACACTGTTAGCATTAGGAGGTGATGGAACCCCAGTAAACACGGAAAATAGGGTGGTGTTTTCCCGCCGTATAGAACTATTTTGTAAGAAATCCTTACATTGGTTCGTGTGCCAGCTTATAGTAATGAGCTACTGCTGCAGCACTTGGATGGCGATACAACTGGCCCTAAAACGTATTGTGGTCCAATTGGAAAACAACTTCAGAATTGTGAACTTTTATCTGTTGTGGACTTTAAGAAAATTGGGACCGCAGTTCCTTCTGAAGAAAAAACTGATCTGAGCACAGACCAGATATATTTGAGGGATATCTGCACTGCAGTGACAAATGGTGTGTGTCCTAAGAATTTGACACACAAAAATCCTGGAAATCTTTCCCATGCCTGCTGGTTGACAACTGCTAATCGAATCTTGCGTGTTTATATTGGTACACAGGACGCCTCTAAGGAACTACAAGCTTTGTCTGAGTTTATAATGAAGGTTTACACACCTACGTGGTTCAGAATCAAATTGCATCCCAATTGTACAGATGGACCCAAAATCTTTGGAAAACAATTCAAGCTTCACGTTATCTTAGCAGACAATCTGAAGCTAGTTGTGGATTGCGTCATCAAAAGAAATGGCTACTTTGGTCATCCTGAAGCAATAATCCTTGCAATGCTTGTTGACCAGACCAGAATGCGCGAGAACTTTCCCTCCGCAGGATTTTGAAAGCAAGGAACGAAATGGGACCAGGAGTTGGTGTGTTCCAAATTCCTGAACTTAACTTTAAAGCTAAATCTTGCATTGATCTCATAGACTGTCAGAATTGCCAACTAACGGAACCTCGATTACACTCATTGTCAAACGAAGACATAGTGCAACTGATAATGTCTGGTGAATGTCCAGTGTTGACCTTGGGAAACATAAACTTCCCGTGACACACTCAATGTGTTAAAAGAGGAGTAAAACTGACAACAGAAGCTTCCATTGCTGTCATCGGAGAGACCAAGCGTGATGGATACATCAGATCCAGAATGGAGTCATAAACCAATGGAAACAAGTGAATGAAATGCTCTTAATGCACATTTGCAACTTTATTCTGGAACTCGAAACATACTTATTTCTACAAAAGTATGTGTATTGCGTGGGTAGTAATATGTTTTGTTTAATGCTATAACTATTATTTACGAATATCTAATTTTAGTAAATAAATGTTTAAAGCTTCCAAAAATAAATGTTTATGCTAAAGTTTTTCATTTCTCCCTAAATTTTGACCCCTAATTTTCCTACATTTTTGCCTAAATTCGTATATTTATACCTCAAAGTGGAACTGGAAGATATTTATTGATCACTCTAAAATTTTGCACTTTAGTTTCCAATACATTATTCCGACTTTTCCGCGCTAGCGGGAAGAAAACATCTTTAAATAAAAGAAGTCACTGAACTGTTAAAATTTACATCATTTTTGGCTAATTTCGCATATTTAGAACCCAAAATGGAACCGGAAGATATTTATTGATTAATCTGAAATTTTCTACATATGTTTCTGAAACATATCCATTACTTTTCCACACTAGCGGGAAAATAATGTTACGCTCCGCTCCGCCCTAGTGTGTAAGGTTGTTTACTGGTTAGGTGAAAGTGAAACAAAGTGAGAAAGACGTTGCTCAGGGTGGATTTAAAGGTCAACACTTTGTGAGCACCAGAAAAGAAAAAGAGGAAATGAGAAAGAACTAAAGGGTTGTTTTAGAGGGTGACAATACAAAAAATTGCTGCATTAGTTAATGAATACTGCTCAAATAATGTTTTGCCTTAATTACTTATTTTATAAATCATTTATTAATAATGTTTGTTTTAAGTATATTATTTAAAATATAATATATCTCTATAAGGAAAATCTCTTTTCACTTTATGAGGTAATTGTATTATATTTGTAAGAAGGTATAGGAAAGGTGGATAGAAACATATAAATGGGACGAACACAATATGGCTTTTACAATGAAAAGAACACAGTTCACACTTTAAAAGCCATATTGTGTTTGTGCCTTTTATTTGTGTCTATCCACCTTTCCTGTACCTTCTTACAAATATAAATTCGCATCCAATGTCATTTAGGTTATTCCTTTTGCATGTTCCAATCATTCTTTACAATTTTCCAATTACTCCCTTTTGTGTCTTTTTAGTTTCCTCTTTTAGGAAGTTGCGTTATGTGTTTCACACTCCTCCCTGATGAGTTCCAATAGAATGATACTTAAGTCGATAAATTTGGCGGTGACGGTCGATTTTCTTTACGA
Source organism: Timema cristinae (assembly GCA_039000515.1). Lineage (NCBI taxonomy): Eukaryota > Metazoa > Arthropoda > Insecta > Phasmatodea > Timematidae > Timema > Timema cristinae. Next base: position 2,228,780 of record JBCFYV010000012.1, read on the forward strand.
GGCAACCATTGTCTCTGTCCATTGGCAGCCATGTAAAGTGTTAATTGTGTTGTTCTTTTCATTGTAAAAGCCATATTGTGTTTGTCCCTTTTATACGAGGGTCATCCAGAAAGTAAGGTTACAACATTTATGTAGGATCGAAAATGCTTGTATCTAATTGAAATTCACAGGATACTTCACAAATATATTAAACTATTTTTCAACATAATCACTGTCGAGATTGAGACATTTCTGTAGTTGGGGCACCAGCTTTTGTATTCCAGTGTCATAGACCTCTGCACCACTCTTCAGCCACTTCTTCACAGATTCCTCGACCTCCTGATTGTTGGAAAAACGTTCCCATCTAACAAAAACTCCTTTAGTTTAGTAAAAAGGTGATAGTCTGAAGGCGCCAAGTTGGGTTAATAGGGGGGGGGGGGGGGGTGACAATATCCCATCCAAACGATGTCAGCAGCTCCTGTGAAACTCGCGTGGTGTGGGGCCTGGCATTGTCATGCAGGAGCCTGACTCCCCAGGTCAACATTCCCCTTCTGCGGTTCTGAATGGCTCTTCTGAGTTTTTTTAGGGTATTGCAGTAAGCCTCTGCATTAATGGTAGTCCCTTTAGGCATAAAATCTGCCAAAAGGACCCCCTTACGGTCCCAAAAAATAGATAGCATGACTTTTCCGGCTGAATGCGTCATCTTGAAATTTTTGGTGTCTGAGGAAGATGAATGACGCCACTAAAGTGATTGTCTTTTGGATTCTGAGGTGTAGTGACACACCCACGTCTCATCCTCCGTCACGATAGATTCCAGAAAAGCTTCTCCCTCCTGTGCAAAACGATCCAAAAATTCACATGATTTTGATAGAGCTCTCGTGTGAGCATTCTGGGCACCCATCTCGCACACAACTTCTTGTAACCAAGTGTTTCATTCACAATATCACCAAGGAGACTTCGAGAAATGTCAGGAAAGTTTTCGTGAAGGTCGTCAAGCTCACACGCGGTCATTTCGCACTTGTTCTTCAATTTGTTGCACAAGTTCTTCAGAAATCACTGGTGGTCTCCCAATCCTTGCCTCGTTGTATCAGTACGGCCTTCTCTGAACAACCTGACACACTTCGAGACATGTTGTCAACTCATCACATCACTACCATAAGCTTCCACGAGCTTCTGATGGATATTCGCAGCAGTATTGTTCTGCAAAGTCAAAAACGGATGACCCCGCGACCTCGCACAAATGGGAGGTGGCGGGAGCGCGTGACAACCTCTCCATGGAAGAATTTGCTGTTATTGAACAAAATGGCCGACAAACATGCAGGACCAAACAAACTGACCGTTCAGAACCCCCCTCCCCCACCCTCCTACACACCAACATCAAAACAAAAAATTTCCTCCGGCCTCAGGAGCCCTTGCCCTTTACTTTCAGGATGACCCTTGTATGTTTCTATCCACCTACCTTTCCTATACCTTCTTCCATGTTTAATGTATTTAAAATATTGATTAATATTAATTGTTAAGATGAAAACAAATAAATAAAATAATAGTATATTATTAACTTAGTGCTAGTTTTGATATATTTACTATAAATGATCAATAATTTACTACTAAAGTTGAGCATTTTGGATTTATCTACCCTGTACTTCCCTTTCCCCTTTTTAAAATAGTTGCCACACCTTAGATAAGCTTTTAATTGTGATTGTATTTTAGGTTTATTAATATTTTACTAAGAATTCAATGAACCAAAAATTGGTGTGCATTCTAAAATTTACTTTTGTCATTTTGCATTTTATCTGTGTAATTATTTCTAACAAAAACAAGTGATCGGTCCAAAAACCAAGGGATCAAGTATGAATCAACTCTTTTGCCTACATTTTTTAAAAATTTAATCCGATTCAAATCCCATGCTTAAATAAAATTGGCTCAAATATTTTATTCTAAAAATAGGTTCAGATCTGAATCAAATCATTTATTTTAGGCTCACTATGATAACGTTTCAAATTTGATCTGTGTTGAATATTTTACTCAGTGCTTATATCAGATTCTAACCTTTAAAATACAATAGAGTTTTGGAAACTCAACACATGCACGTGCACACAGTTGTTGGCGCCAGTCATCACAATCCAAGGTCATTCAACTGTATAACTCGAGTGGAACAGACGTGCCGTGGTGTTTTTACAAGTGTTGTGTTTGTTATTTCTACAATTCAGTAATGTGTTATTCGAATCATTACAATATTATATGTACAGTACTCTACTGTATTTCTGTATATTACTGTACCATACAATACTACAGTACAGTACAACTGTACCTATAATATTCAACAATGTACTGTGATTCATCCTTGTTTAGTAAACATGACATCTGAAAAGTAAAATCAACAAATTAATGTCACCATGAAAATGAAAGTGGATGCAATAAAGAGACTTGATCAAGGGGAGAGTATAATTAGAATTGCTGCAGATTTGGGGGTTGGCCATATGACGATTATTGGTTGGAAGAAATGTTGAGTCTTGGTGCACACAATCTTTGAAACAATGAAAAGGTATGAAAAAGGCAGCAAAGCACTTTATATTTGTTATAGAGGACTTAGGGAAAAGGCATCATCTGTTTCAGGACCCCCTCTAACATGAAAAAGCCCTTAAATTCCTCGAACAATTTCAAGAAGGAGAGACTGACTTCACTGCAAAAACTGGATGTCTGGACCGGTGGAAGACGCAATAAGGGAAATTAATATTGGTGGTGAAAAACTTACGGGTTATACCAAAAGTGTTACTGAATTTAAGAAAACTTTTCAATATTTTATAGTGAAGGAGGGGCTTTCCGGAGACCAAATTTATAACTTAAATCTGCTCCCGGTTATTAAAAACCAAGCAAGAATAGAGTGACAATCTTAGCATGCAGTGATGTAACAGGCGAACATAAGTTGCAACTTACACTTATAGGAAAGGCAAAGAAACCACATGCTTTTAAAAAAAATTCAAAAGTGCAATAGCGGAAGTTTTGATTTGCTTGTTTGGTACAAGAACCGATGGAGTGCGTGGCTGAGGGAAGACATTTTTAAGGAGTAATTTTTTCAACAGTTTGTTCCCGCTGTTGAAAAGTTTTTAAAATCTATAAATCTACCACAGAAAGCACTTATCTTATTAGTGATGTTTTCGACGCATTGATTAGTGATTGATTCACATTCAGCATCACAAGGAACAAGGGATTTTCAATCTCAAGATAAGAATAGAATTCAATTTTTCAATTCACATTTATTTAATTTTTTATTCTCTCCCATTTGACAACTGTCTACCTTAACTTTATAACTTGTCATTTTTTCATCATAATGTATATTCAACTTTACATGACTCATGTGTTATTATTACATGTATTTTAACATGTTTATTTTTATATTATATGTGAATTGACTCATATTTTTAATATGTTAAGATCTTTTTAGAATTTGTGAAGGACAGTAATTATCGTTAAACTTGTCATCTAATCTAAGATTAATATCTTTTACATCATTTATCTATCCTACATTCAAATCATTGCTTTTACATCATTTTTAATATCATAAATCTATTTATTAATATGTTATATTGTGATTTTGACTAATTTTGTCAATATTGATAGCTTCTTAGATATTAAAGACAGTACTACCTTTTTCTCCTTATTTTTTCTTTTTTCATGTTGGTACTCGTCATCTTCTGGATTATTCTTTTCCTAAGTTGTAATTTTAACAAATAATTTCTTATTCAAACTATTACAACTTCGGAATGACAGGGATAACATCTAAACCTAATCTAGAGGTAAGCTTGATAGTATAGTATTATTATGTACATATTAATAATAATCTGTGCATTTCTCTCCTTTTGCATATTTCTTTAACCTGGTCCTTTAAGGTTAGCGGTATTTTCCTTCAACTAATTATTAATAATTTATTTATTCTCTTTCTGGGTATCACCTAATGTTCCTTGGATTTCTTAATTTTCATTGGTTTTCCTCAGACCTGAAGATGACGTTTGTACGTTGAAACATGTAGTCAAGTCAACCTGCCTTTTGGCGTTCAAGGCTTAAAGAGTGGAACTAAATATCAGCTAAGGAATGTTTATATTCAACAACTTGTTATTTAATAATTATTTTCCATCCTACACATTTTCGTTTCTTTCTTCCAAGTTTCACTCATATAATTAACTTCTCTAAACTCTATTAAATTAATTCTCTACATAATATTCCCTGTTCACTTTCATTATTACAGTTTAACTCTTCTTAAGTTAACAGTTTATTTATCAACATTTTTACCTTAAAATGTTAATTATTTTTATTCATTATTATGCTTAATATATCTTTCTTTATATAATGTTTTAATCTTTTAACCTGTAACTTTATAGTATGTGATTTTTCATTTGTATAGTTTCTTGTCTTAATTTTAATATGTTTCCTGTATTTTACCCCATTTAATTGTTTCTTATTTTCTACTCTATTTACACTCTTTAATAGGATTGTTATAAGTTTTTATTATTACTAGTCTTACTATTATTCTGTCAGTCAATCCATCTTTTTTCTGTATTGATGTAACCATATATTATATTCTGACTCTTTATTCTATATTCTTATTATTTTATTATTAGCACCGCGTCTTACTACCCGTTCGGGTTATACACAATTACGCTAATGTGTAACGGTAGGGTGATTGTGAGATGAAATGAAGGACCTACAGTTTAACGTGGAATCCGAACCACGGTGGAAGCCTGGCATTCCCCACATTCACAAGATGTCTTGTCAGAGGTGAAGGAAGGGTTTGGTAATCAGATAAATCTGTGCCGGGACCGAGGATTGAACCCCGGCCGCCAGCATAGAAGTCTGACACCTTACCCCTAGACCACCAGGTCACCCTTCTATATTCTTAATTTTTTTAAGGTTCTTGTCTTAAACACTCAACATGTTTTTAAAATTAATTTCCATGCTGTCTTTTTAACTTTTACCTCTTTTTCATCTTATTATCTTTTCATTTTTTAATTAGATCCTTTTGTATACTGATTTTATTAGGCGTTCCTTTGAATAATTATTATTATAATTCTCCTTACTAAATTACTATGAATATAACTATTAAATAAAATATAGTTTAGTTAATTCACCCAACAGAAAAATAGGTGTTATACAAAATATAAATAAATCAAATCCAAAATGAAAATTATTTAATTAGAAACCAAAATGCTGTGTAAATGCGCGGGCCTAAGCTCGTAGTGAAAAGATATAGGTAATATTTCATATTAAGTTGGTATACAACTTGTATTCAATTAGAACTATGTTACTAATAGCCATAATATTGTATTTTAAATTTTTTATAAATACACAGCAAATCAAATCATACTGGCCCACTTAAGGCTACACCTACACTGGCCCTGACAACCCAATCCAACCCGAATATAAGTCGTTCCGATGTCGACCGAATTCAAACATGTCTTCTTTTTCTGTTCAGTCTGTTCAAAGTAGGCGTGGAATATGTTACTTTATTTATATAGTTTGTTTTCTTCGACTATAGTGTGCTTACTCTATATATTTTCTAACTTTTTGATTTTTTTTTTGCATTATTTTGTTTCTTAATTATTTTTTTCCCTACCATTTGAATATGGAAAAACGACAAAATCGAGATTATCCTTGCTCCTTTATAGGTCTCCTTTAATTCCTATTAAAATATAGTCAAATGTTTCTATGGTCATCCTATGATAATCTTTAAACTTCTTTGTATGTTCTTGCAGCTGTAAACACTCATCTCCATATTGAACTCATGCACCCAGGTCCTTTTCAGTTACTAGCCATTTTCAAACTTAAATTATTATCACACAATAACAACAGTCAACAGTTATAAATCATCATCAGAATCGCTCATGTTGAAGCCAGCTGAACTTTTGAGGGGGGATTATGGAGGGCACAGCCTGCTAGCCGCCACAAGCTAAAAAAATAATAAACAATAAACGCTTAAACAAGCTGTTTGGAATGTTTTTATGTTAGCTTAGGGCAGAGAATTAAACATTGTAAATTCTATACATTTTTCTCTAATTTAGAAATGTTCATAGAGCCCTCTCTCTTCAAGTATGAAAATTTGCATTGAGCACTTGTTAAGTTAAGATATGTCTAATCTGGGTGATTTTAGAGTTGATTTAGTATTTCTTCAATAAAGGAGGTTTGAAAATTAGTGCTTGGAGAAAAGGTAAGACCAGCCCAGCTTACATGGTCAAAAATTGTACTCCATTGACTTATTTAAAATATATTGTCAATCTGACCAAATATATTGAAGACCGAGTATTATATTATGTATACAGAGACTGTATATGGAAAAGGGTGGCCAATGGCCGTAAGGGCGTGGGGGAAATAAGGAGTTAGTTGTAACCTTGGTATTTGCCCAGCTCTTTCGATGAACCTCTATAATGTCAGATTCGAATGGGAAGAAACTTTTCATATGGCTACTCAAGTTACTAAAATTATTTTCATATATTCATATGTCAAATCATATGATCTGTATGTGTCACTTTTGATACATACTATCAATAGCAACACAATAACAACGACAGTAATAATACATTTAGCATTTGGGAAAAGAATACAAATATTAACTAATAATCAATAGTCTACACTTCACATTAAACTAATGAAAATTTGAATCTACCCTTCACACTAATTAGAGCATGCACATGTCTCCAGGTACACTGTTCCAGAGCTGTAGCTGTTTATATTTTCTCAGATAGCTTAGCTGGATTCTCCCTTAAATTCCTTTTTTTGCGGACTCATTTGCCATTCGTATTCATAGGTCTTCAATTCAAGTAGTTTTACGTGGAAAGGTTTTGTTTTTCCTGCTTTCAAAGACTTGCCACTTTAATCATTCTCCCTCAATTATTATACCCAGATTGTTATCTGGCCAATTTACGAATTATAAAATATTTGAATAAATGTATTTTAACATTATAATGGTGTCAGGGACTAGTTTTACAACTTTTCTTGTGTACCTTTATTTGGATATTGTTTCAACCATACAACTTTCAGGGGCGTTTGAACCCCCAAATCCCTTCCTGTCTACTGCCTTGTTAATCTCTCAGACAATATCTCGAGTAAATCTGTCTAGTGTCAGGATGGATCAGGCCAGGGAGTCTGGTCGAGTTGGCCAAAATCCGGCTCCAGTGTAGGTGGAGCCTAATTTGGTTTTTGATAGTTATTAACTTTGTTACTTGAGGAAATCTTTATCTCTAATATATTTATCAAGTATTGTATAGTTTGAAATAAGCCTTAGGGAAATAAAATTGGATGGTTTATTTTGTTTAAAATGTTGGTTTTGCTGCTTATTATAAAATGAAATAAAATATCTAACACATAACTATATAATTTGTGTTTACATGCAAGAAACTGTATTTAAATATTTTTGTTTGAACTATTAATTATATTTTCATGACTTGAGAATTTAAAATATATCTATAGATTTTGAATTATCAGCGTAATATATCTGCATGATAAAAAACAGACTATCCTTAACTGAATGTGCCAATATAGGCCGATAAATCGGGTCGGTTATCGGCATCAGCCCAGCCCTAATTTTGATAATTGTTTAGACAAGTGTTTGCTAACAAGTCATTGACTTTGTAGTTGACGATGCAAATACACAATCTTTACATTCCTCCTACACACAATATCCAATAATTTTCTCTCAAACTCAAACAATATTTATCACTAACACCACTCACATAGCCGTTTATATAATAGTTCACTAGCCACCACCAGAACCTCTCCCCCCCCCCCGTCCGCAAACACACAAACACTCCCCTCTACACTCAGCAACATATAATTATAATAACTCACCCTCTGAGGCGAGTACCATTGGGTAGAACCTTCTCAACTCCCCCCAGCAGCATGCAGAGTATTGCCTTCTTGATGTACTCATGACCATGTATAGAGGGAGCTATAGACCGACTCAGGAGTTCAAAGATATCCTCAACATTCTTAGAATGAGCCAGCTTCTTACATTTCTTCACATCTTCCTTGGTGATGGCCAGTGATGACTCCTTGCTCAGCTGTGTTATGTTGTTAGCAATCAAGATTGTCCTAAATGTAACAAATTAATATACCAATCATTTCACAAGATCAACTGAAGTTTCATCATGATCTGTAATCCCTTCATTAAACCTATTACATTTAAAAACTGCAAAATGACATGTTACAAATGCTGTAAATAGTATTTTACCGACCACGACAGAGCTAAAATGTTATGATTCTAAAACAAATGTGCTGTACCTGAAAGTTCCTGATGTAAAGGAGCCCTGTTTGTTTGGTAGACAGCGATAGTTGCCAACTACTTGAACTCTGTCTCCCGGTTTACAAAGGTCAACCAGATCATTGTCACAAATCACATCCACCGATCGGGGCAGTTGGCCTGGAAATAAACTTACATATTAACACTCAACAATAATAGAACCGTTCCAAAAATGTACATATGGTATAAAACATAGCATACTATACTAACAAGGAAATGAAAGTAAAGTTTTTAGATCAACTTGGCTGTTTGTTTTTGTTCTACTATGTGATGATATTATTGTCATAGTATTTGTTGAGCTTGGAGCTCCCTTTATCTCTGTTTACACAATTATTGGTACTTCATAGTTACAAAATAGGGCTTTGCGTAAGTAGGTGTGTTGAAATAAAGTTATTCAACCTACATAAAGTGCCGACTTCATTTCTGACAGTTGTCCTTTAATTTAAGCTGCTCTTTCCGCGTGCTGATTCCTAAAATGGTATCTTATAATTGATAGCAAAAATGTTGGCATACTTTTATCAGATCCCACAACTTGACTCATAGCAAGAAACGTCCTTTGTTTTCAATAACTGTATGAACGTAGACAAAGAAAATTTTGAAATGTTGGCAGAGCTAATTTTATAATCGGAAGTTTTACAAGTTGCATCTTGAAGGTGAATTTTAAAATAATAATCAACTAGTATTTGGTTGAAGGCATTTATATTAAAACTGTAATAAAAGTAAAAAGCTATACCTTGTTAACCTTCTGTATGTGTGTATATATATATATATATATATATATAATTAGACCCCTCATCCCCCTTTCTATGCCATTGTTGGAAAGCCATCATAGCCATGTAATAAATAAAACAATGTATGTAAATATATATCTGAATTCCATTCCATTTGCTCTGCATGTCCTGCCATCATAGCCTGCATGATTTGATTACCCTAAAAATGCCTGGTGATGAGTACAAGGTATGTAACTTATCAATGTGTAGCCTTCTACAATCTCCATTATATTGATCCTTTTGTGGAGAAAATATTTTCCCAGGTACTTTGTTTTTGAACACTTATATTTATTATTGTCGTGTAAGGTAAGAAACCAACCGTGAATAAATGGTAAAACTATTGTTGTTGTATATTCCGAGTTTTACATTACTTGACTGCTAATGAGATGTTAACAATTTACTGACCAAATAGTAACCTAAATATAACAATTTCATTTATTCATCAAATACATCCTTAGCAAATATTATAAAGACTCCACAAATAATTTAGACAAGATAATCTTTATAGACACCTGCAGGAGCTTTCTCGGGCATTTCCTGGATGGAAAGAGTTTGGTGGTCTTTATAAACGGAGAGTCCAAACTCTGTCTCTAGCGTATTACCATCCTCATCCTAAAACAAATATATACTATTATAAGTATCTTTAAAAAACAAAACATCTTCTATTAAATTCAATAAAGTGAAAAATGACATTCTGGACACAGGAAGTGAAGCCAATTCTCCACCACTGATCCATATTGTTTCATCTTGTATCCAGGGATATCTTTCACTAGTTTGATTCAACGCTCAGGACTGAACCTGTGGATGACACTCACATATCAGTTTAGGATTCACATCAATTAATCTTCTCTTAAATCAATGACTTACAGTTTTAAAACTCATTAAAATCTTGACAATATGTTTCTTAAATAGTTCCACTAGTAAACAAACATTTGTTATTTAAAATATTTCATTACAACACTATTTCATAAATACTTTAATGGTGAGCTGAAATATCTTTTAGAATAACAATTTAATATCTTGCTTTGTTCATAGATTTGATACCTGATACTGCCCTTAATTATAATATACTAATGTAAGTTTCAGAGTTATCTTACAGTAGTTGGATACACCGAGCTGGACGGAAACGCGTCGTTGGATGTGAGATCTGTGTATCGGCGCTCCAGCACTTTCTTGGTAGCAGGACAGTAATGCACACTGTGGACCACCTTGGGGCGAACCAACGAGCCTATTGGACAAAAATACTCACCTTCACAATTTTTTTAAATAATCGCCCTAATCACACTTTTCCTTGTTACTTAATTTAATTTATGTTGAAAAATGTTACCTGCAGGAAATGATGGTCAAACCTGGAACTTGGCGTAATTTTTCAACAATGTTTAAATAAACAGTGATTTCTATGTAACCAAATATCTTTATGTTGGTTAGTTCTGAGCTGTTTAGTTCCAGTATATAAATAAAGTAAATAGGCATATTCCATTCAAAGGCATTTCAGAAATTCATGTATAAGACAATAACAGATCAAGACTAATCCTTTATATGTAAGTAAGGGGAGGTGTAAAAAGGGGGTATCTCTTCTCTTATCCTCAATCATTGTTGATGATTTTTATCTCATTGTTTACAAGTTTTATGTGAAGTAAACAGATTTTTATCAACTTTTTCAAATTTTTCGAAATTTAAAAATTGGTAGCAACCCCAAAATATAGAATTTTTTTTAAGAATATTATCATTATTAGCACAATGTCTTACAACCCATTTGGGTTGTACGCACTCAAACTAATGTGCAATGGTAGGGTGAGTGTGAGATGAAATAGAAGACCTACAGTTTAACGTGGAATCCGAACCACGGTGGAGGCCTGGCATTCCCCACATTCACAAGTTGTATTGTCAGAGGTGAAGGAAGGGTTTGGCAATCAGATAAATCTGTGCCGGGACCGAGGATTGAACCCCGGACCCCCCCCCCCCCCCTACACAGAAGTCTCCCCCTACCCCTAGACTACAAGGTCACCTGGAGATTCTTATTCAAATTTCAAAAGTGTTTTTTTAAGGATCACCCTTATATATAAAATAGGATGATCCTTAAAAACTAACTTTTAAAATTTTAATGGGGGGACCTTCTCATTTGGTTTTTCAGCATAAAATAAGACTCTAGAATTATTATTTTTCCTACATTTTAGGGGTTGCTACCAATCTTTAAAATTAGAAAAATTTAAAAAAGTACAAAAAAATATTTTTTTACTTCACTTCAAACTTGTAAACAATGAGATAATCATCAACAATGATTGAGGCCAGGAGCAGAGATACCCCCTTTTTACACCTCCCCTTAATTCAATACTCATTGAATAAGGTTTAACCACTATCTTTCATGTCCAGACATTGCATGTTTGGCAAAGCTCGACTCAGTCAGCTAATGTACTGAGTTGAGTACACTTGTGCAATTGAATGCTTTTACAAAGTTACGTTTATTTCTTTATTAAGTGTATTTATAATTCTTTTTAAGTAGTGATAGTGAAATATATAAAATTTTAGTGAAAATTATATTTCATAACCTGTTGTAAAAAATTTTACTTTACTTTTGTGCACCAAAATTGGATCGAGTGTTTAAATAGCCTTAAGTTTTACTACTTCAATGCATTGTTCATATTTCCAACTAGGTATGAAACTATTTTAAATTTATTACATATAAAAAGAAAACCTTCTATCTTATTCATATTATTAAATTTGTAATAGGTTATGGCATCTAGTAGTAAGTCACAAATTTTATTAAGAAAAACAACATAAATTTGGCTAGTTGGTAAATTGTCCTCACCATTGTGCCAAACAAAGTTGCCATCCAAGAGAGAAGTTCTGAGCGCTATTTTTTGTTAAAAAAATTAACTAAACCTAAATATTTGAGATTCCACTTACTGCACTGCTAGTGATGTTCTTTTTGTTTGGGATAAGGCTAATATCCCACTAGACTAAAAGAACACATGGTAGACACAATTGAAGGACTGTTTAAAAGATATGGCAAAAACTTAAAAAGAACAAAAAATAAAGCTATGCGCTCAGAAGGCTTGAGACTGAAAGAAGATGATTGGAAGATGGCCCTAGAAGACCTGAAGGGATATTGTAGACCGTACCATAGCTTCAAGACTTGATGCAGAAAAGCTAATTGATAGAAAAGGAGCTGTTTTAACTACAACACTAAATAGTGTGGGATGTGACCCTTTCGAGTATAATGTGAAGAAATCCTCTATTCGGCGCCTAAGAATATAAAACTGACAAAACATAGCTCAAGATTTAAAAAATGAATTCACAGCCGATGTTCACTTGACTGTTCACTGACATGGAAAAATTATATAAGTTATTGCAAGTAGTGAAACTGTTGATAGATTGCCAATTTTGTTTCAGAAAAAGGCATTGACCGATTACTTGCAGTACCTAATCTTCAGTCAGGAACAGGAGAAGCAATAGTTACTGCTGTTAATGAAACTTTAGAATCCTGGGGAATTATTGATCAAGTAAAATGTTTGAGTTAACAAGGTTACAAAGTAGAGCATTTGTCCTTTTAGAGCAAAAGATGAAAAAAAAAAAAAAAAAATGCTATGGATGGTTTGCTGTCATTATATTCTTGGAATTATGATTGAAGCAGTCATTATTCAGACAATTGGGTTTTCAACAGGACCGAATATATTGATGTTCAAACGATATAAAGGTTCGTGGAACACAATTGATCAAATTGATTTTCAGAATGCAATTTTTGATGATTTAATACATGAAAAAGTGATCAACACTGCATGTGATTTAATTGAATTGAGTGTTCAAAAGAGGAATACACTTTAGAGCTGCAGGGGGATCACATCATGTTCGATGGATGGCAAAGGTCATTTACTCTCTCAAGAAATATTTATTCAAAGATCGGTTTAAATTAACCAAAAAAGAAGAACCTGGAATTTGTCAAATTTACTCATTTGTAGTGAGGGTTTATACGAAAAGCTGGTTTCAAGCAGCATCTGCATATTTTGGTCCAAGAAATGACTTGCAGATTTTAAAAACCTTAAAAGCGTACAAAGAGGTCAACAAAGAAATTTCAAAATGTGCAATGAAGAAGTTTCTTGGATATCTATGGTATCTTTCAGAAGAGCTTGTTGCATTTGGATTTTTTAACAACCATGTTCCTCAAGAAACCAAACAAAAAATGGTAGAAGCTTTAAAAAATTTAGAATATGATGACCCCTCGAAATGTTCCTGAATTGATTTACACGTGATTTTCAAAAAGAATCTGGATTATTTTGTATCAAGTGTAACGTGTGAAAAGATGTGTAAATATTCATCACCTCCCAAGATAGCGCGAGTATCATAGCGTTGAATAAGCCCTGGCGGAACACCGGGCGTTAATTCAAAGAAAAAAAACATTAATCACAAAAGAGAAAGGAAATTAACATTAATTCTCTCCCCCCCCCCCCCACCCCTGTAAAGTGCTCATCCAGGGGAGGTTGGTTTACTTGCAACTTCTCAGGGAACAAGAGAACTTTGATTTGTCGAACTCGGACATGGGAACACGTGATTCTACCCCTTCTTCTGGTCAACTAGTCTCTAACCCCTCCTTAGAAAGTTGATAATATACCATGTTCAACGTTGAAACATCATTCTCGGAGAGCAAATCTTGTACAAGGTGGACATCTAGTCATGTAAGCAAATTCACGTTTCAATTTTAGTTAACTTGTAATTCTAATCTTGTCAAAATTCTCTTTAGGCAATTGTAATTGTATTTTGCTCATTGTAGGAGTTTATTAACGTGCAGTACATATAAGTAATTTTTGTGTATGTCTTAGGTCACTATTTCTAGCATGTTTGATAGATAGTTAACATGATAGTTAATTGTTTTAAGGATGGTGAGCTTGAAAAAATAGTAGCTTCGAATGGGGATAATGTTTGAGGGTAATTATTATTTGCCTTGATTGTAAGGATAAACAATGTTTGATTATTTTCTGGGGTTTATTATTGTTAATTAGTAAACAACTAATTAACTTCAATTGATTGCTTTTACACATAGTAATTCTGTTATTAATTCATCAATGGTTCATTCTGGTAAAACTATCTGGTTTGTATCCTATTTAACCCCTTGAGCACGTACATTTAGCACTTATTAGGAATTAAGGTTGTTTCACGTTTCGTGAAACAGGCTGTGATCTTATATTTTATCTTTATATAAAATGTATTTGTTAAAATGTTATTTGAACTCTGTTGTACTAGTTACACCTATTTTCTTTTCCTAAGGGTATAATATTATTGTTTATAGGAATTTGTATAAAGGCTCCCTTGGCTGTTATGAACCTGGTTTTACACTTTATAGTATATTATTTTATTGCTTTATTGTTAGCTGAGGACAATGTAACGGCTCCATGCCTTTCAATTATTTAGTTTAGATTTTAGTGAGAAAACATTGGATTATTTTCATTTGGTTTAAGTCTTAGCACATTTAGTTGTGAAACAAAGCTCTGACAGTCTTTCTTAATCAAACAGGGTCTGAGGTCATTGTAATATACACTTAGTAGTTCATTTATGTACATCAACTTACTTGTTCAACATCTTATTTTGTAATTCGAAATTGTTTTTCATTATAAAAGATTTATTATATTTACTATACCAAACTAATGATTAGGTTTTGATTTTCTGTACAACCTAATAGCTCATAACACATTCCTGTCTATTAATAACATCTGTTAAACTGTATCTAGCTAATAAATATAGGATGAGTGGTAAATAATAGCTGAGAAGTTTAGAAACAGTGTAGGTTTACTAGCTCAGCGGTTACTCAGATCATGCTGCCTAGAATCTATCCTTATTATATATATACATTGTTAGTTATTTATATTGCACTCCCTATCCGTCTGTTAGCTTTTGAGATTAGTAGTCGAGACCGAGCTGAGGCAGTCAGAGTAGTAGGGGTGGGTGCACAAGCAATACCCTGGAATTTTTAAAAAAGGATGTCACAGAATGGAAAGAAGACGAATGCTACAAAAAATGTAAATAAATAGCTCATTCAATAAGAGTTGTAAATGATATAGCAGAACACGGAGTAGCTTTGGTGGAAGAAAAAATAAACTTTGCATAAAAAATGAAAAACAAAAGCAGTACTTGTTTTTAGTAAAACAATTCAGAAAGATATCCGGACACTAAAAAATCAACTTTATTGTCTTAAATAAAGATATGAATTTGAGAAATATCATTCATAATATGCTTCAATGATGTCCTTAATAATATAACAAATTGTAATTCTTTGAAATGGTAATTACATGTTAGATGAATAAATAGATTTAGGTAACTAAACACAATGTTTGATTTAGTTTAGATTTTCCTAAAACTCTAAAACCTTAAACCATGGTAGCAAACCCCTAAAATTCAAGTAAAAAATTACAGTAATTTTGTTTGAAATTCTCTAAATTAAGTGTCAATGACCACTATGTGTTGGTGTGCCTTAAAACTTATTTTTAAATTAAGTTATTTTTAAACCCTTTACTCACACTTGGTGACGATTCCTTCTACGCAGACCAAATTACCAAGATATCTGCACATTAATGTGCGGGGTGTCACATGTTTATTTCCAAAACTTCCCTCAAAGGCAACAAAACATTCTTCCGTTTCTTTAGCATATGTAGGATCAATACTGCCAACATATTCCTTCAGCGCTCGTTGGAATGCCAACTGTTCTTCAAAGGCATTACTCAGCAAACTGAAATTTGTTGGAAAGTTTAACACTGCATCTTTAATAGTATAGAGATTATGTATCAAAACATATCTTTTATACATTTAAATTACGGCTGAGCCAATCAATTATTCTGCCAATCATTTTGATGCCAAACATTTGGTTTATTTCATTTTAAATTTTTTCCAGGATAATATGAATTAATAATACCAAAACAGCAACTGTGTCCAAGGCCATTTTTATTTTCTTTGGTTTAAATATAATTCCCTTTATCATTGGTCCTACCACATTTAAAAAATAACTAGTTTCGGCCAAATTGACTTCACTTTCCTCATAAGTAGGCACAGTTAATTTTAAAATAATTTATTAGTATCAAACCGATTATTAAATTTAAATATATAAATAAAGATAAGTTCTGTATCCATGATGTAGTTTTTAAACCTCCAATAGTTCATTAGTTTTATCTTCCCTTGAATCTTTCTCAACTTCTTTTTGAATCATCCCTAATTTAAGTTTCCCTTGAATCTTCCCCAGTGTTGGCTGTAAGATAATCGTTATGCGACAGTTGGTAGCACAGAACCTACATTACTTTATTGTAATGTTCTGTGGCCTCGACAAGAGGCATTCTGTCAAGTGATTTCATACTGTACATTACATATTTATTATTATTAGCACCGCATCTTACTACCCATTCGGGTTATACGCTAATGTGTAATGGTAGGGTGATTGTGAGATGAAATGGAGGACCTACAGTTTAACGTGGAATCCGAACCACGGTGGAAGCCTGGCATTCCCCACATTCACAAGATGTCTTGTCAGAGGTGAAGGAAGGGTTTGGTAATCAGATAAATCTTTGCCGGGATACATATTTATTGATACTGAACTGTGTTGTTTAGTATTTATTTAATAAACCATATAATAACATGGTGTCAGAAGTTAAGAAATCAAGAATGGAAGAGAATTAATCATCTGTCAGTTACTACATAGTTTGTTCGCGTTTGTTTTTGAATAATTTAAAACTCTAAAATGGCCAACGTCACAAGGTCACCCAAATTAGCAGCTACGTTAGTGATTCAGTCGATTGACTTAAAAAGTCCGAATTTGTCTTATGTGTGGAAAAAGTGGTCAACACAGTTCATCACATTCTTGGAGCCACAAATTTGGAAAAAGAAAATGACTCGTGCAAGTTCGCTTTACTTTTGCACCACCTAGGCCCAGATGCTCACAAAGTGTTTAATTCTTTCGACCTAGACAATGACCAAGTGAAATATAATGAACTAGTCCAAAGGTTTAATGACTATTTCACACCAAGGCCAATATTTCATTTGAACGTCACAAATTCTTCACTCGTCGTTAACAATAAAATGAAACACTAGAAGACTTTGTCACAGGTTTAACAAATCTCAGTCTTTCGTGTGAATTTGCTGATTTACAAGAAATTTTAGTGAAAGATATTTTCACTCGTGGTCTCAGCTACTCTTACAATGACATAAAACAATGCTTAATTGAAGAGGGTCAAATTACTTTAGATAAAGCTGTCCAGCTTGCTAAAACAATGAAAATGACCAAATTTCAAATGTCACAACTTTTCAAGTAACTCATCAGCAAATCAATATTTTGTGGGAACACTGGAAAATGTTCAGAGGTCACTGCGTCAATTTAAAGGTATAAGTCCAAGCCTCCAAGAAAATTCTTCAAGACAGCAGTTGTCAAGTCCAAGACGGTTTAAATGCACACAATGTGATCAGGAACACCGCTACATCTCCAGCGTCAAGGGTAAAGTGTCATTTTTGTATTATTATTATTATTATTATTGCCACGGTGGAGGCCTGTCATTCCCCACATTCACAAGTTGTGATTAATACACGTCTTGTCAGAGGTGAAGGAAGGGTTTGGTAATCAGATAAATCTGTGCCGAGACCGAGGATTGAACCCCGGGCCCCTGCACAGAAGTCCAACACCTTTCCTCTAGACTACCAGGTCACCCATCATTTTTGTAATAAAATTGGTCACTATACAAAGTTATGCTTTAAAATAAGTCTTCAGTTAAAAGCTTATTGCTTCAGTCCAATGTACTATTTCTAGGTTCATTATTATATTCGAGGAAAATATAACAAATGTAAATTCACTAACATGGGATATAACTATTATAATAGAGGGAAGAAGTCTTTGTTGTATATCCTGGACACAGGAGCTCAGACTAATGTAATGGGTGCAAACACTTATAGAAGTCTAAATTTATCAGAAAATAAAATAAACTCTACATTTACTCGTGTCCTAACATTTAGTAAAGAATTACTTCATGTAAGAGGTGAAGTTGATTTAAAATGAAAATCAAATACAAGGAATTTATCATAAAATTCCATATTATTGAGATGGATTGTAATACAATTCTAGGTCTTAAAACTTGTGGAACTTAAATTGTAATACAATTTTAGGTCTTAAAACTTGTACGGAACTTAAATTAGTTAAGAGAATTAATAATGTTACTTTTTCAAATATATCTAAGAGTCAAACAGCCTAATCAGTCATTACCAGATCTTATTAATCTAGGAGCAAAGTCCCAGGTATTTGTAAATTAATTTAAAGATATTTTTGAGGGTTTTGGGGAGATATAAACAGGTATTGCCATTTATCTATAAATGAATCACTAAGTCCAGTTGTAGAGCCTGTCAGAAAGATTCCATTTAAACTATTTACTGAGCTAGAGAGTGAACTCAAACACATGGAACAGTTGGGTGTTATATACAAAGTGAGTGAATAGTATTGTTCTGACTAGAAAACAGAATGGTAACCTTAGGATTTGTTTAGATCCACGTAACTTGAATAACGCCATTCTTAGGTCAAACTATCCTTTTCCTACACCTGATACTGTCAAAGCCCAATTAAAGGATGCTAAATTTTTCTCATCATTAAATGCCAATTCTGGATTTTGGACCATCCCTCTTGATGAGGAATCCTCAAAATTGCGTACATTCATCACACCATTTGGTCGCTTTGGTTTTTTTTGTTTACCATTTGGAATAAGCTCAGCACCTGATTTTTTCACTCAACTA
The DNA here is from genome assembly GCA_039000515.1 of Timema cristinae. NCBI lineage: Eukaryota > Metazoa > Arthropoda > Insecta > Phasmatodea > Timematidae > Timema > Timema cristinae. The sequence continues at coordinate 2,247,566 of JBCFYV010000012.1, forward strand.
TGATTTAACTTTTTGAAGGATTTAATTATTTACTTTGATGATTTGTTAATTTATGCATCTAGACAAGAACAACACGATTATATCTTAGATCAGGTTGATGAGAGCTAGGTCTGTAAATTTGAAGTCTAATTTAAACAAATCACAAATTTGTCAAGAAAAGGTCTCTTACATGGGTCACTTATTCACTAGAAAAAAGGATGCTACCAAATCCAGCCAAAGTAGTCGCTATTGTTAATATGCCTAGACTCAACAATACTCAACACTTAGACAATATTTAGACATGCTTACATACTTGTCTCCTTATATTAAAGATTTTTCTGAGGAAAATAAGCACTTGAGAACAATTTAAAAAAAATATATAACTTGGCATTGGGATTATTGTCATGATGAAGAATTCAATAAGCTTAAAGCAATAATTACAAATGCACCTGTTTTGTCTTATTTTGATTTGTCCAACAGTAATATTACAATTGCATATGCTTCCGCTAGACTTACAGGAAGCCACAAATTGAACGGGAGCTTCTTTGGATGTGTAAAATTCCACCAGTATATTTATGGTCACAAAGTAGTTGTACACACTGGCCAAGAGCCGTTAGTTCCTCTTTTCACTAAATCTCTCTATAAAGTCCCCCCACGACTTCAAAGACTTATGTTGAGAATACAACCTTAAGACTTGAAGTAATTTACCAACCAGGAAAGCGAATGTTTATTTTGGATACGTTATCCCGAGTTCCACTATTGGACACAGTTCCTGAGTTGGATGAGAATGTTAGTGTACATGTCAATATGTTAATCTCAAACCTGTCATTGTCTTCTGAAAGACTGGAAACCTTTCGAGATAAAACAAGTAAAGACCCTGACTTAAAAATTGTATCTAATTTTTGTCAAATAGGATGTCCTTCAAACAAAGTCTTGTCCTGTTGAGGTTTGACCCTATCAGAAATTCTTTGATGAAATCTATGAAACAGATGGAATAATTTGTAAAGGGGAAAGTATCATTGCTCCACAGTCAATGCGCAAATAAATGTTAAAGATTATTCATGAGGGTTGTTTTGGGAGAGCTAGAAGTGTACAGCTTGCAAAAAGTTCATTATTTCAGTCAAATATGGTTAATAATATTAAAAACATTGTCATGTCTTGCTCTGCTCGTCAACTATTTAATAATAATAATAATAATAATAATAATAATAATAATAATCAGTCTCTAATGCCACATAAAGTCAAAATGTTACGCTGGAACAAAGTTGGAGTTGATTTTATGGAAATAGGGGGAAAGAAATATATAGTCTGTGTGGATTATTTTTCAAATATATTGAGATGTTTTTACTTAATAGAGGCCCAACAGCTCCAATAGTAATACAGGAACTTGAGTCAATTTTTTCTCATCAGGGTATACCAGCTGTTATGGTTTCTGATAATGGGCCACCATTTAATTCTAATGATTTAAAAAATTTTGCTAAAACTTGGGATATAAAACATGTAATTGTAATCCACATTACCATCAGTCTAATGGCTGGCTAAGTGGAAAGGGCAATCCAAACACTCAAAAACACGATTTTTAAAACTCTTGAATCAAATGTAGATCCATGCCTGGCTCTTTTACAATATAGAACTACTCCAAATGATTGTCTCATTTCACTTTCTCAATTGTTAATGTCGAGACAGTTGCATACAACACTACCAATTGTTGAAACCAAATTGATACCCAGGCTAGTAATACAGATTACTATAATGACTGGATAACTAAGCAAAACAACCGAATGGCAAAATACTATAGCAAAACTGGTCTAGAGGTCAAGTAATAAAAATAGGTCCACAGCAAGAACTCTGGTAATTGACAGTTCTAATGGTTTATAGAGGGAATAGGATACATGTAAAGAAATTTAAACAAAATGGGAATAATTAAAAACAACAAGATGTTTGTGACAATAGTTGTGCTAACTCCAGTAACAGGAATAATATTCAAGAGTCAACACAGTGCGGGAAGACTGGTGCATCCTCCTAAAAAACTGTCACCTTAACTTATAAAATGGGTTTTATTATGTCTGTTGTATTGTTTAATCTTCTCATTAGTCTGTTTTGTATTTGGTATCAAATGTATAATATATTGAATGCAAACTGGGGTCGTCCATAAGCCATGAGAGGGTGGGGGTGGATCTAATATCTACATGCTGTTACATGGGGGGAGGATGGGGTACAACAAAGTGTTACATAACACAGATCTTATACTCAAATTCTAATGTGCTTAAGATGGCAATGTCGTGCCCGAGACTTCAAACGCCAAGCATATCCGAAAACACATATATTCATGCGCATGAAAATGACACGGGACTTGTTTAGATTTGTCCAATCTATTGACCCCTCCCTCACATGCTTTTAGATGGATAACAGCTGTCAGTTGAAGTGGCCTTAATTTATAAGTATGGTTGAGTTTTAGTATAATTTAGATTCCTACTGCACATTATTTTACATAGGCCGTGAATAATCGCTTGTGTTTGTACAAAAACAAAAATAATTTCTTCAAAAAGCGGAAACATGTTTATTATTATTATTATTGTTTAACGGCCCATCGACACATTAGGTCATTAGGGCCTTGAAATATATTAAAACATAATAAAATCCCCATAGGGGAAAGAGATAAAACATTCACCATCTGAGACACTCCATAGGAGTGCTCAAACGGGCTCTTGGTATAAATTAAGTGATACACCTGCTAAAAAAAAACCACAAGTGTATCACTCCAATAAAAAGACAACACAAACATATTAAAATATAACACGTTAAAAAGACAAAACATGTTAAAATGATAATACGTTAAAAAGACAAAACAACATGTTAAATTGTAATAAAACTGTTAAAAAGATCCCAATATGAGATAATATTCAAAAGAGCCACTTTATAAAAGTGACTCAAATGGCATCAAAAAGATCTGCCTGGCGTATAAAACGGAGTAAACAAATAACTCCATCCGCACTATCGCGTAATAAAAAACGTAGGTCACCTTTAAAATCAAGAGCCAAGCGGATAGGGGCATATTTACGACACTCCACCAAAATGTGATACACACTCAGAGGAGCATCGCAAAGCTCACACACTGGGGGTGGGTCCCCTCTCAATAAAAACCCATGGGTCAATGATGTGTGTCCGACGCGGAGTCTTGTCACGATGACCTCCTCTCTTCTAGACTTTCGTATAGAAGAGAACCATCGAGACACACCGTCCCTGATGGACCGCAGCTTGTTCTGAGCAGGGGTCGAGACCCACTGCTCGTGCCAGGTGCGTAAGACTCCACACCGAACACAACCCTTTAGATCTAAAAACATGACACCCAGACTCGCCTCCGGAGGCAGGCGTGCTGCCTCCTTGGCTGCCTGGTCCGCCAGCTCATTTCCTGGAAGACCAGCGTGACCAGGAATCCAGCAAAAGGCGAGCCGGGTGCTTAATGAATCAATTTTAAAAATTTGCTCATGTATCATCTGCACGAGGGGATTCCAGGAGTAGAGAGTGGACAATGCCAACAGAGCACTCATGGAATCCGTGCAGATGAGGACAGAACGGTGACTACTTCGGTAAACAAAACACAAAGATTTAAAAATGGCATATAATTCAGCCGTAAAAACACTGGTTTCATTAGGTAAACCAAATTTAAAATTGGATCCTTCCACAACAAAAGCACATCCCACGGAGGCTCCAGATTTAGAGCCATCAGAGTAGATGCGCTCAAATCCGTGAAAGCGAGTGGAGAGGAGCTCATTAAAGGTCCTCTCATATACAAAGTTTGGGGTGGTCGCCTTAGGGAACTTGGCAAGATCAAAATGGCATTTTGGAGGGCGTATCTTCCAGGGAGAAACTTGACCTGGTGATGTGAGGATAGCCTTTGGCAGGACTATCCCACACGTGTCGAAAACCGATAGCATCCGGATCCCAACCGGCCTTGTACTACGCCATTTAGTTTCATACAAGACACGGTTAGGGGGATGAAACACAGGGCGGTAAGCAACATTATTTGGCATGCAATGCAGTTTCGACACGTAAGATGCCAGGAGATAAGACCGCCGTAAGTAAGAGGGGGCTCACCGGCGTCGGTACAAATGCTGACGACTGGACTGGTACGAAAAGCACCAGTAGCCAGTCGAATGCCAGCATGGTGGACGCTATCGAGCATCTTTAACGCCGAGGGTCTAGCGGAACCATATACAAAGCTGCCGTAATCAAGTTTTGATCTCACCAAGGCTCTATAGAGGCACATCAAGGTTTCCCTATCAGCACCCCAAGAGCGACCACTCACAACTTTACTTAAAGTCAAAGCTTTAACACACCTCGCTTTCAGGTCTTTGATGTGGGGGATCCAAGTTAGTTTAAAATCGAATAAAAATCCCAGGAACTTTACGGTCTCGGAGACTGGTAAAACAACGGGGTTCATTAAAATATTGGGGGCTGGCTGTATTCCGCGTAATCTGTGGAAGTAGACTACCGTCGTCTTGGCCGCTGAGAAGGTAAAGCCACTATGCGATGCCCACATCCACAGATTGTTGACAGCTAATTGTATCTGACGTTCAGCTCTGTGGAGACTCGATGAACTGCAATAAATTGCATAGTCATCCACAAAAAGACATGAACGGACAGGTACGCGCACGTTGTCCACGATGCTATTTATCGCGATAGCGAATAACGTACAGCTTAAAATACTACCCTGAGGCACCCCATTTTCTTGAATAAAATCATCGGATAAGGTGTTGTTTAACCTTACCCGGAAGTGTCTATCTGACATAAAATTAGATATAAAAATAGGGAGTTTCCCCACGAACCCCCAATTAAACAGGGTTTTTAAAATGCCGTACCGCCAGTTGTGTCGTAAGCCTTCTCCAAATCAAAGAAGACAGCCAAGAGGTGCTGTTTATGGAGGAAAGCGTCACGAGCTGTTGTCTCAAGGCGAACAAGGTGATCCACCGTGGATCGGTTACGGCGAAAGCCACATTGCATATTGGATAGTAGATTGCGGGATTCTAGATACCATATAAATCTTTTATTGATCATTTTCTCTAATATTTTGCATACACAACTAGTTAAGGCTATCGGTCTATAACTAGTTGGCTCTAATTTATCCTTGCCACTTTTATATATTGGGATAACGGTTGCTTGCCTCCACAGTGTTGGGAATTGACGAGATTCCCAAACACAATTGTAGAGGTCTAAGAGGAACGCCCGTCCAGCAGGGGAAAGTTGGCGCAACATTTCGTAATAGATATCATTCGGGCCAGAAGTTGTATTTCCCGCCTGGGACAGGGCATAGGTAAGTTCCTCTTTAGTAAAGGGGGAGTTATAATCCTCCCCCCGACTTTGGCCAAAATCAATAGTAAGGCGCTCGATGCTGCACTTATGCACCGCGAACTCGTTAGAGTAGCTCGCAGTGCTAGAAATAGCGGCGAACATCGAGCCCAATACATTGGCGACCTCCATAGGGGAGGAGACAAGTGAACCGTTAGACATGAGTGCGGGTATATTATTAAATGGTATTTTTGCTACTACGTACTTTACGAATGTGATCCCAAACCTTGGTTGTGGGAGTGGAAATAGTAAGGGTAGAAATAAACTGTCTCCAAGACTCTCTTCTGCTTTCTCGAATAATACGGCGAGCTCTAGCACGTAGAATCCGGAATGACTCCAGATTCTCCGAAGTAGGACGTCGATTAAAGATACGCAGGGCTCTTCGACGGTTAGAAATAGCCAGCCGGCACTCCTCGTTCCACCAGGGAACAGGACGGTGGCGCGGGTTTGGCGAGGATTTAGGGATGGATGCCCTCGCCGCCGCTATGACCGTCGAAGTAAATTGCCCAGCCTTAACATCGATGTCGGGAGAATGGGGTTCGTCGAATAGGCGAGCTCGCGGAATTTATCCCAGTTAGCACGTTTAAGAATCCATTGGGGTAACCGTGCTGTACTGGGAGGATCTTGGATTTTTGAAAGCAGAATTGGAAAGTGATCACTGCCACATAGGTCTGAGTGGACCTCCCAAAGGAAGTGGGCAGCGATCCCGGGACTACATAAGGTTAGGTCGATGGCAGAGGATACACCATTAAAGGTAGAGAAGTGTGTCTGGGTCCCGGTGTTCATTAACACCAGGTTTCCCGAGACAAGAATATCCTCTACCATCCTCCCGCGGGCGTCTGTAAAATTAGACCCCCACACCAGGTTATGCGCGTTAAAGTCCCCCAAGATGATATAGGGAGCGGGAAGTTGTATAAAGAGGGCCTCTAGAGTCCTCTTGGAAACACGTTCACCTGGTGGAAGGTAGATGCAGCATATTGTTACCTCCAAAGGGAGGGAGACTGACAGCAATCACTTGGAGATCAGAAACAATATTAATATTCTTATGATATATATTGCTTCGTGCGAATATAGCCACACCTCGCTAGCCCGATCAAAGAAAGGCTTGTTGGTACGATACACATCGTACCCACGAAGCATCGGGTTGTCAGTTGGGCGGAAGTGGGTCTCCTGCAAACACAAGATGGAAGGATGCAGGGAAGAAATTTGTTGTTTAATTTCCTCTACACGAGCATAGAAACCCTACAATTCCATTGTAGTAGCGACATAAGTTATTAGTATGAAATTTAGTTATCCTCGCAATCCATTTCACTATCCTTTAAGAATAAAAATTTGTTGAGGCCCTTTTTAGGCCCTCTTGCCTTTCCCAGTCTCTCCTGTACCTCCCGCTTCAGGAGAGGCTTCGGCTTATTTTGGAGGGACTGGGGAGTCGGATTCTTGTTCGAAGGCTTTAAGGCCTTAGACGCTTTTTTATATGTTTTTCGGCGGTCTCTCGCTGGTCCTTCTTCAAGGCACCAGTGAGACTCGCCTTAGCGGCCTCAACTGTTCCGCAACTCGTCCCCACCTCCGAAAGCCCAGAGGTGGGTGTGAGAGGCTCAACAACGGCCGCCCTTGTTTTAGTACCCCGAGGCCGGGCTCGGGATTACGAGGGGCTGGTCGTTCCGAGGTGGGCTTGGGGGGGTTTCCCGAGGTGGGCTTGGAGGAGTTCCTCGAGGAGGTCTCCTCGGTGGTATAGGTGGGGGAGACGACCGTTGTGGCGGTTTGGCCACATTTAAAAGTTTTGGTGCCATAGAAGTTGGCGCGGAATCAATATAGGTGTCTCGAGAAGAGACCAATGGCACTGGTCGCGTTGGCTCCTTAGCAAGATTAACTGCGCAATGGCAGTTGGGGCAGTTTATATTTTGACTGACAATCCGGCTATATGAAGTCTGAAATACGGAGCTTGACTTGATACGTATTCCTTGCGTGCCTGGGCTTATGAGATCTTCTTTTCAGATTGTATCTCCAGGACTTTCTTCTCTACCTTCCATTTTGGACAGGCCCGAGACCAGGCGGAATGCGGACCCTTGCAGTTGACGCAGTATTTAGGAGACTCGCATGGTGTTTCGTGAGCCTCCTGTCCACAATCCGCACAGGTTGGCTTACCACGGCATCGCAGCTTCGTATGCCCAAATTCCTGGCACTGAAAACAGCGCCGAGGGTTAGGGACATATGGCCGGACCCTGAGCACGTGGAAGCCTGCTCGGACCTCCTTCGGAAGGGTAGGAGTCGCAAATGTGAGGATATACATATCCGTCTCTTTTTCTTGTCCATTCTTTTTTGTGACAATACGGTACACTTTGGTGACATGCTGGGGGGAAAGCTCCTCACAGATCTCCTCAATGCTCACGCAGTCGAGGTCAAAACAAGTGACCACTCCCTTGCAAACACTGAGGAACCCGTGAGGTTCCACCTTCACCGGTATTGAAGCCGTATTACTCGACGGTATTTCAGTAATAGCCATGATGTTGGAGGACTGGGCGTCAGTTACAGTCTGTATCAAAATAGTGCCATCACGCAATTTCCTTATAGAGACGTTTGATTTTGCTGCACCATTTATCGCTCTTTCGAGGATAAATGGGCTGACGCGCTTAAGGTTGCCATTGGCATCATCTCGAGACATCACCAGGAAGCGGGGCTGGGGCCTCACCATTTCCCGGGTTTCCACAGTGACAGGGCTGGACGGCCTTACCCGTTTCCACCTCTTATCTATATTACGACCCTGCGAGGGGCCAGGCAGTGAGTTGCCAGCAGGGTTTGGCAGTACGGTGCCAGCGGCGACAATGTTGTCGGCCATGCCATTATTGGGGACAACCTACACAATACTCGGATCGTAGACCCAGGGTGACCCAAGTTGGTACTACCACATATGGCCCTGTTAACTGTCCCGATGAGAGGCCCTATGCGACGCTAGACATGACAACCTTCGCATAGAGCATCGCCGAGAGAGAGGTCATCGCAGCAAGTGGGTGTAGGAAAGTGCCAATTTTACGTCCGGGCCCTCATAAACGCAACCGATCTTTTCCCAAAGTAGGGTACCCGGTTATTGTCATCCCTAAGGCCCTTCTACTAAGGTATTGCAACCGGCGCACTTTCATTCAGGAGCTCAAAGCAGTGGTATCCTATAATAAACAGAGAAGAGCCGGGTTAGTAGCCAAGGTCATCAACGGAAAGGCCAAAGGCCTCCGTGCAGGATGAACGGCAGGGGGAAGGGAAGAAAAATGTAAGGATAGATATAGCGAAGGGGGAAGAGTGAAGAAAAGAAAGGGGGGAATGTGAAGGAAGAAGAAAATGATGTGAAAGGAAAGATATAGGATAGGTTTGTCCTGCACGAGGTACATCCTGCACAGAAGCCTCCCCTTTTAGTCGCCTCTTACGACAAGCAGGGGTTCTGCGGGACTATTCTAAACCCCGTCCCGCAGGGGGGAACACGTTTATTGTTTGAGTACAAAAAAGCGATATCTAGAGAAAAAAAAAAAGTAGAGCAAGTTTGAGGAGTCCATCGATATTGTTATTTCTTCGTACCAGCAGCGTGTTATGGAAAGTAAAGCTTCAAATATCATTCATTATTAACAAGAGGTAGGGGTATTTAAGACTATACCTTTTCCATTCTGATAAATTATTGTGTATGTATAAAATACAACTATTATACACTCACTACGGTGGTCACATTGTCTAGAGTGTCATTCTCTCAATAGACTAGACGGTCAATGTTGGGGAAATGTGATTCGATTACCAGTCAGATCTACTGAGGGTTGTTTTTCCTAAATGGTTTCCCGCTCTCACTCCATGCAAATGCTGGTAGATTTTCTTTAAAATGTAGACTTTTTAGTATACATTTTGTAGGGTGGTTCAGTCAAATTGTAGTTATACTAGTTAGTTTTTATTATATAATGGAGTATAAATGAAGACGTAGAACTTTAGAGGTAGTCTACCCTCATTAACTTTGAGAGAAAATATAAAAACATTTAGGAAAAACCTCTAAGAATACACCCGACTAGCATTAGAAACCCGATCTCTGCATCAAGAGTGAAGCCAGGATCCAGTATCGATGTTGGAACGAAACATGAGTCTAGGAATTGATAAGTTAACCAAGTAAAATTGTATATTAATCCGAAATACTATTTAGAAAAGTTGTATGCCTGGAATTGTTTAAATAGCTCTCTATATGATAATAATATGAGTATAAAAAAGTGCACAATATTAAGAAAGATGTCTTCCCCAGCGTCAAGAATTGTATGTGGGCACAAGAGGTTTTTCCTCATGAACCTAAGGAATTAGAGATCAACGTCTTTATATCTGTATAAATAATAATACTCTTTGAAATAATTTATAATCAGGATTTAAAATGAATTTTAAGATGTATTAAATCTGAATCCCTCCTTTAGTATCACAAAACTTCCCTATAAAAAATTATGTTCATTCTTGGTGAGAAAAATTTACATAACTCAGGTTGTAGGGGGAGGGGGGGCTAAGCTAAATGTTTACATGGTGTTACATGGGGGGAGGGTGGGTCTAAAAAGGTAAGAAAAAAGTGTTACGTGGTTTATGGACGACCCGCTAGTTACTTTGAATGTATTAAATAAGGCCATGTTAATTTGTTTTTACTTTTACCTGTCTACAAAGGAGAGATGTAGAATAATTGTTATTTGACAGTTGGTAACACTGAACCTACATTACTTTTTATAATGTTCTGTGGCCTCGACAAGAGGCATTCTGTCAAGTGATTTCATACTGTACATTACATATTTATTGATAATGAACTGTGTTGTTTTGTATTTATTTAATAAACCAAATAACATTGGCCTTTCTTGAATCTTCTCTAGTTTTATCTTCTCTTCTATTAAGCCAAAATTCCCGAGTTCGATTCCCGTGTCCAGGGGTAATTTTTCAATTCTCAGAACATTTAGTTTAAATTTCAAAATGTTTGTAATTTTTATAACCATTAGATTATATAAGTATGTACATCCTCCCCAAATAGCACCAATAGCAGTAGCATACAATGTTTCAATTTACCATTATTGAAAGAGGAGAGGGAGGGATATCAATGATGTGTACCACAGACCAAAAACTCCTTTCATTATCTGTACAACATCTGTTCTTTCAAATCAGTGAACAGTTAGTTTTAAAAATGACATATGGTCTAGCAATATTATTGTGACACCTCACAACAGTTAGCTTTAAATTAAAACAAATGTTAACAGAAATAGCTCAATAAAAAGTGTGATGAATATTACCTGGCAGCTCTTTTTGGATTCTTACGACGCAAATCATTAATGTTTACCAGGAGTCTCTTACGTTTATCACTGACCATATTTCGTACAAGCTGCGCATAATAATCTTGATCCTCCTGAAATAAAAACAATGTTTGGGATTAATTAGTTAATTATGAAATAGTATTTTAGAGAGATAGTGTCATGGGCAAGTTTTCAATGGATGTGTAATGTCTTCAGAGTTTCATGAGTTCGGCAAACTAATTGAGTCTAAGCACAGTTTAACTGCAAAATTATTGTTGCAATATTACCTGTAAGGCTACCAGTAAATGCAAAAGTAAAAGGATTAAAGTAAATATTGCAAAGAATCAGGATTATTATTTAGCAAATTATGAGAAGAGTCAATATTATTATCTGCATGTTTTTTTATGAAAGGAATTTCAGAGTTATTGTAGAGTACAGAAAATGTAATTAACATAATATGTTTGTATTTGAGTGGCCCTTATGTATATCGTAAAAAAAAAGGTCATTTGTGCATTGGCCCCATCTTTTTCCCTTTTGATACAACAATACACTCTGTAAAATTACAGGTTTATCAAACAATATTTAAAGGTGCTGAAATGTATATTTGTTTAAAATGCTATGTTTTCATTAATTAGCATACATTTTACTGGGAGAAAGAGTGATTTTGTATAATAGGGTGATTAGTAATATTATATATACAACAGATTCTTAAACCAGGGTTTGCTACAAATATTATTGAAGTTGCAGCAAACATTGACAAACACTTGATATTTTAATACACCACAACCTTTCATTATATATTTGTTTACTTTATTGAAGAAAAAATCTGACATATTACAGATACACAATTTTAGTAATAATTTGTATAATTCACTAAGAAAAATTAATGAATTAAAGTGGTTGAAAAGAATATTTTTTAAAACAGAATGTGTCAAAATAGGCAAGCTAATCCATCTTATAAATGTTTATGATTATTACCTTATTATTTGTAACAGTTACCTTTCTTTATCTGTATCTGAGATTAGTTGTATGTATGTGGACTATTGCAAAGAATGAAGTACCGTAGTATGAAAGAGGCAAAGATAGCAGTATATAAAATTAAGTTGAGGCCAACATTATTGTATGGGTGTGACGTATGGGTTTGTCAGGAGAAACACAGGAGCAAGGTGAATGGGGTCGGAATGAGATATCTAAGAGATGTACGTATGGACAGAGTCAATAATGAATGGGTGTTGAAGGAGTTCAGTTTGAAAGGGAATACAATAGGTAAATGTGAACGGTTTGGTTTGGGCATGTTGAGAGGATGAGTGTGGATCAAGTGACGAAGCAAATATATGAAGGTAGAGTGTGTGGACCAAAAGCAAAGGGTAGGACATGTCAGACGTGGCTAAATGTTGTAGATGAATGTGTGAAAAAGATAGATATTAAGATTTTTAAAATAAAGGAGCAAGTATGACTCGGTGTGTGGATGCTGTTGATGCGAAGTAAGTGTGCAAGAATAGGGAAGTGTGGAGGAAGTTAGTGAGGATGCATTAGTAAATAGTTGTTTTTTGAGCTATATGCACAGAATGTTGCTTTCCGCGTAAGGAAATGGTGTGATTGATAAGCCAAGGAAGTGGGGTTGGGCCTCAATTCCGGTCAGGCTACTAAGCGTGGTTTATCCTAAATAATTTTCCACTCTCCCTCTCACACATTAGAGTAATTTGTAGATCTAGATAGATGCATAACACGTATGGTTAGTATACCCTGATTTTGGTTGGAAGAACAGTAGAGAAAATTCAAACATATTTATTTGCAGCCAATATTATTAACATTTTCTTATATTATTTGTGTTATTTGATAGGCATTGATAATATCTATCAAAAGTAACATTTGCAGATGACATGACTTTATGTATGAATACATTAACATTGTTTTAGTAACTTTAGTAACTAACTTCTACTGTTCTTCCTACCAAAATCATACTTGATGCGGTGCTAAAAAAAACTACTCATAAAAAGTGTAAATTCGATCAATAGTTTTATTGCTACATTGACTAGTGTAGCCTTTTACCTAAAGAGTTGGCTCAGTTACAGCGAGATCGACTGGTGGTATCAACCTGAAATGGGACATGCTTATAGTACAGTCCAGCAGGGATATAGACCTACATTGAACATAGATGTTGAAGGTTCGATGTTTTCCTCATAGATGATTTTCAACCATCAATATTGTAGCGATGTCCGAGACAGCAATATGTTTATGTGTATGTTTTTAAAATAGTAATCTTTTATTATTAGTTTTAATACAATTTTTTGAATTGATACAAGAGTTTCATATTCATTTATTACAAATACACTTCACATACAGTTTCAATTGGTTTGAAAAATATTACCGATGTTTTTGGTTCTATAACATCGATGTTTTCAGACGATGTTCTTTTTACTTTCTCGCAGGCATAGTTGGCTAACGCGCTAGTTTCATGTTGAGCTTAACTGCAGAGTACGGGGAGATCAAGGTTCATATCTAAATCGGGTTGACTGGGGGTGGTTTTTCCTAAATGGCTTTACACTCTCTCTCCACGCAAATGCGGGTACACTTCCTCTAAATTTAACCTTGCCAATTCCTAACCCAATAGCGTAATTAGTAATTAAGTGTATAACCCTAACGGGTAGTAAGACGAGGTGATAAATAAATAAAAATTGTGAATTTTCCACATGGACTAGCTTTATTCTCGTCTTATCTGATTTTTAGATGAAGAGGGTATAGGGATTCGAATCCCAACCGGGCTGACTGAAAAGGAGGGAGGGGGGGGGGGTTGAAATGTTTCACTTTTCCTCTAAATGAATGCGGGTGCATTTTGAATTTTCACTACAATTATTTTACCTACATCATTACTATATTATTGAGTAGATATCCTGGATAGCTAGTGAGACGCTAAGCAACAAAGAATATAGAACTAATCATATCATCACAACAATGACGCGAAATTATTTTATTATTAAATGAAATATTTAATTTCTGAACACAGGGATAAATTATATCATTATGTGACTTAATAACTAACGCATACCCGCTTCGGTTGCTGCATGATATAAGGAGTTACTTTCGCAATATATCAGACTTCCGATGACGAGATCAAGGTTCGAATCTCTATGTGTACTGAGAGTGGTTTTTCCTTAATTGTATTCCACTCTACCTCCACGAAATGTGGTTACACTTCCACTAAATACAACCTTTCCTTTTTCCAAACCAGTGGCGTATTTAATACATAAGTGTATAACCAGAACGCGTAGTGAGACGCGGTGCTAATAATAAAACTAATGCATGTTTTTCGGTCGTTTAGACAACTTACAAGATTAGTCTGTAACAAAAAACTGCCCAAGACTGTTTGATACATTCAACTGGATGAAAATTAAATAACGATGGGCGAAATATTATTTAGTACAAAGTTTATTGAATTGTTTTATACTTTTAAAAAGGAAAAATTCTTTCATATATATATTTTTTTTTTCTTTCTAATAAATAATAATTATTATTATTATTATTAGCACTGCGTCTTACTACCGTTCAGGTTATACGCACTTACGCTAATATGCAATGGTAGTGTGATTGTGAGATGAAATGGAGGATCTACAGTTTAACGTGTGATCCGAACCACGGTGGAGGCCTGGCATTCCACACATTCACAATTTCTTTGTATTTTATTAAATCCATTTTTAATTTGTTTTTGGCTAGGAACACTCGATGGAGGGGAGTAAAGATGAAATGAAAATTCCATGTTGACTTTTAGAATTGAGATTAGTATACTCAGTGTGCACATCTGTACTAAAAAAAAATTGTGAAGAGTATTAATTGGAATAAAATATTTAGACAGTTAACTATTGTAAATAAAAGTAGCGTAGGCCTATTCGTTTAGTGAATATGTGAAAATTCCAGAGATTTGATCAAATTCCATTACTTAGTCCTGCTTTACAGTTAGTCCTAGTCCTAGTTAGTAACTAATCCTTTAAAATTATTAGTTCTAACATAAATGTACTAAAACTTAATATATATTAATAGGTGCTAGTTATGAATGTAATCCTAGGAACAAGATTATATAATAGGAATAAAATAATACGTGCAATGTAGTAAATTAATTGGGTAGAGGAAATAAAAGTGTGTTGTTAATTGAGTATGTTCCAGTACATTGATTATGAATAGTGAATTTTTGTAGTTATGTACTGTAACTGAAAGCCTAGTGTTGCAAATCACTTCCACTTAATATATTGTATTGCTTTGTATACTTTACTCTTTATTAACATTGCATTTATGAATGGCTATAATTTCAATACAACTTACTAGTTTGCTATTGCTATAAAAACTTATCTCAAAAATTAATATAATATATATTTTAGACCTCGCAAACAGACTAGGAGCAATAGCGATAGTCAATATTGGTCTGTGACCTTGTATAGTATTCAAACATGTCATAAATCAAAGATATATAAGATACTTATCAAAGTCTTAAAAGTTAAGGTGAAGCCTGGGAAAAAATAGCTCAAAATTAATTAAGCCAAACTAATTTAAGAATACTTCCACACAGTCAGTGAATATTTATTATTATTATTAAATTGTATTATTTACAGTTATTTGATTGATTTTACCCTATGCTGCCCTCTGTTATTTATGAGTTGTACTAAGCATCAACCAAAGTTTGTCGCTTGTTATGCCATCTAGAAGTCTTATGACAAACTAACCGCTTTACATATTCAAAGTCCGCATAAGAATTAAAACTTAAGGTCGTGTACTTAGAGATACAATTCAGGATTTTCAGTCGGGGCTATTTATGTGTAAGGTATCGGAAGAGAGTCTCTTCCGAGGAGGTACAATTCAGGATTTCGGAGATATAATTCCGATTTTTAAAAGAGATATAATTCAGGATTTTCATTTGAGCTGTTTGTGGCAAAAGTATCGGAAGAGAGTCTCTTCCGAGTAGATACAATTCAGCTCCCCCACATGTGACACAATAAGCTACTTATATCCTAATCAACAGACTCCACTCCTGTTCTCAAGGAACCATGAACAACATGAAGCCCACATGTTACCAGATTTAGCCAACTACATACTTCATTGTCTGTGACAGATTTTATGTGTTCCTGAAGAAGTGTTATAAACTTTAAATTTACATTTGGGCCATCCATTGACCCTTGTATCAACTTAGAGAGTGGAAGAGGAGAAATACCACCCAGAAAATGCTTCAGTAATTCTTCAGCGGTGCTTCTATCGAAAAACACACTGTTTAAATAACGACTGATGACTTTATGATTTTCCTTGTCCCAGAATCTTATTACAATGTCCATTTGTCCTCTTTGAATAACTTTATTCAACGCTTCATCAAAACAAATTACAAAGTTGTTGCATGATTTTAGGCAGTCCAGTAAATTGTTATGAAAGAATGGAGCCAAGCCATGGACAATGAAGTATGCAGCCTTGTCTCCACCAAGGGTAAAGGCATTGGCAATGGAACACTCGGGAAACATCAACTGAAAAATTGTACTTAAATTATTGCACGAATTGAAAGACATTTTTTTGTAAACAACTTGCATAGCCCAAATTACTTCCGCCTTAGTGTGACGGTGATGTGACTATCCCTCCCCGCCCCTTCTTGCTTCCACACATCTGTCTGGCGCAGCGCGCAGGGTAGTTTCAGAACCGAGAGCTGCGCCGAGCAGGTGGCGGGGAGCTAGTCTGTCATGTCAGACACTCTTGGCACAGCATGAGATGAGAACAGAACAAGATGTGTTTCATGAATGTGTTTCACTAGAGAAGTTTGTTCAAATTGTATTATATCGTCAATCTAACTTACCATAATGAAATAAAGATGTGTTCCATGAATGTGTTTCACTAGAGAAGTTTGTTCAGATGGTATTATATCAGCAATCTAACTTAACATAATAAACTAAAGATGTGTGATGAAGGTGTTTCATGGTAGCAGATCATGGTTGTGTCACGTGAGCTCGACGCACTGGGAGACCGCTCTCAGGGTCCACTAATTGGACTGTGACGTCACTTATGAATCTATGTATGGCCACTGGGAGGACCACCTATAACCCAATTTCCCCGCAATTCCACGGGCCTTGTCACTAAGTTGGTGTATTTGAAACACCACTCTGTCGCCTATTTTGAATGGCTTGTCATGCCTACCCACATTGAACTTTCTGGCTACCTTCTCGTGTGACCGCTTCAGCTGACTGAAAGCATCACTCCACTTGCGTAACATCTGCTTAGTGGAGGGTTGCGTCTGTTCAGGTGGGAGTAGCCCTTTAACATTAATAGGGGACAGTAGCTCGTGCCCCATCATGAACTCGGCTGGGGTAGCATTGTGGCTACTGTGCGGGGTGTTATTAAAAGCTACCTGAAGCCAGGACAATTTAGTGTCCTACTGGCGGTGGAACACAATTAAGGCTGATTTTAAATTCCGGTGACTACGTTCACACAAATTAGGCGCTGGATAATAGGGAACCGTGGTGATATGCTTAATTCCTAGATTAAAATACATGTTTTTGAAACCTAGCGAGGTAAATTGACTCCTATTGGCTGACACAATGTTTACACAGGATTCCAAAATTTTTGAACACCTCCCGTTCTAAACCTTTTATGGCCGTTACGAAGGAAGCGTTTCTCAACGGAATGAATCACGTGAATTTTGAGAATCCATCTACGACCGTTAATACATATGAGTTACAATTAATAGACCTTGGTAGGGGGCCAAAAAGGTCTACAAAAATCCTCTCCATGGGGAACCTAGCCATGCCGAAGGAGAGCATGCCAACATTGCCCCTTGGGGCGGGCTTAGCCCTTGAGCAATTTTCACACGATTTTACCTGGTTGCTTAAATACCTGTCCATACCTGTCAAAAGAACCTTTTTCTAACTAAGGTGATAGTTTTGGCAATACCCAAATGTGCCCCCACCGGAGACGTGTGATAATATTCAAATAACAGTTGCCGAAAAGAGGCGGAAACACAGATTTTCCACTGAGACTGGCGGGAGGGATTTACATACAAACTGTCTTTTTCCAATTTATAATTAGGGACTATTTGTCTCTCTTTCAAACTAGCTCGCACATTCTCCAACGCCGGATCTCCTGCCTGCGCGGATAAGAGTGACGTAAATAGCTCGGATAATTGAATCAAGAACAAGACCTTGGGGTGTGAGATTCCGTACCCAGGGGCGGCAATGAGGGTGGGCTCTTCCCCCAAAGGGGGCTCAAACATTGTTGATAAAGCGTCTGCTACTGAATTATCTTTGCCCTTAATATTTACAATAGAGAACCGAAATGGATGCAACTGAGTGATCCAAAGGGCAATTTTCCCAATTTGCCGCGGGAAGTTCATCAACCAAGTTACGGCGGAGTTATTTGTGTGCAAATCAAAAACATTTGACTCAAGATACTGCCTTAACTTTTCAGTGGCAAAAATTATTGCCAGTGCTTCTAGCTCATATGTAGGGTAGTTTAGTTCATGTTGATGGAGCGTCCGGCTGGCATATGCCACTGGAAGGATCTCTCCCTCAGTCTCCTGTGCCAACATAGCTCCCAGCCCTGACAACGACGCGTCGGTTTGGAGGATGAACCTTTTTTTAAAAGTCGGCCACTTTAAAAAATGGGTGCTTCAACCAATGCCTGTTTAAATGTCTGAAATGCCTGCTTGGCCTCATCCAAACATAAGAAAGTGGTTTTGTCTTTTTAAGCTTGTAAAGACGACAAGTTTGGTATGAATCGGCAAAAAAAATCTACCATGCCCAAAAACCTAGAAGTTTATTTTGAATGTTGGGCACCGGGAATTCCCTAATCGCTCGGGTTTTCTCCGAATTTATTTCTATTCCCTTATAGGAAACAATGTGACCCAAATACTTTATCTGGGAAACTGCTATTTGCATTTTATAAGGATTAATCGTGAGGTTGGCCTTCCTCAACCTGGCGAACACCTCTCTCAAATGCTCAGCATGTTCTGTTAAGTTTTCGGAATATATGACAAGATCGTCGAGATAATTATAGACGAATTTTTTTGAGCTGTACATCCGCAAAAATATTATTCAATAATCTAGTCAGTGTTTGGGAGCCAACCAAAATTCCAAATGGCAAATAATTATACTCATATAACCCAGTTTGAGTGCCGAAAGCCGTACACTCTTTGGACTCTTCACTTAAGGGCACTTGATAATAAGCTTGATTAAGATCCAGAAGGGAATAGACCCTTGCTTTCTCTAAATACTGGAAGACCATCTCCACGGTGTGTAGAGGAGTGGCCTCAAAGACTACTTTCTTGTTTAGCTTACGGTAATCCACCACTAAGCGATGCTTATTGTTGGGTTTTGACACTAAAAACGCTGGAGACGCGTAAGGACTGCGCGACTCCCTGGTGATCCCTTTTCTCCTGAGCTCCTCCACGTGTTGCTTTAAAACATCTAATTTGGGAGGGGCAAGTAATATGGCCTGGACCTGACCGGTACGTGGTCTAATAGCTTTATGTCACATGTCAGGACATTGGTACACCCTAATTCTTCAGTCACCACATCTCTATACTCATTAGGGATCTGGAGCACCTCCTGTCTTTTTTCCTCTAACTGACTAATGAAAAGACATGAATTTGACTGCGTCATATCCTCTAAATTGATCGGCGTGTCAAACCTATCATACGGAAAATAAATCTTATTTTCGAACGGGAAAATCCGCATTTTAGACTTGTTCAAGAACTCCCTCCCCAGTATGACCTCTACACAAAAGTTAGGGCGACCCAAAACCATGTCGGCCATGAAAACTAGCTATTTTAACTGCCCATTTCACTGTGTTAGTCATGCACATGATACCACCATCAGCGGTTTCGCAACTCATCTCACAAGTTTCCCTTTGCTTAATGGATGAGCTAGACTCCAGTTCGCTGACGAATTTTTGGGAAATTAAATTATGGACTGAACAGGTATCTATTAATGACAACGTGTCCTTCTGTCCCACTTTGGTTCTGACTCCTGATAAATTTGGGTGCGCCCCGAATTTTGCGGGATTCTAGACCTAACCATCGTGGTACACACATCAAGGCCCTGCTTTGATTCCCTTGGAATGGTTGAATTTGTCCCACTGTCCCATTACATGCTCGGGTGACCTACAAATAAAGCACTTCCTCTGTCTAGGAACACCACTTCTATCCATTATTGTGGCCCTTGGGGACTCCCTCTTGGCATACTCCCCCCTCCTCCCGGTTTGATTTAACCTGTATATTGGGGTTTGCTGGGTGAACGATTGTCGCATCCAATTTTTGTCAATGTAAGTGGTTTGGTTTTGTTGACGGTACCGTTGCACTTCCTAATTAGCTCTTTCATAATGAATAGACTTTCTCTGTAAATCATCTATTGACTTTACGGAGTCTTGGGATATTTGTAATTTTATTTCTGGTCTTATGAAAATAACCTATTATGATCCCCTTCAGAAGAATATTCTCCGTGACGCCTAATTAAGGTTTGAATTCTTATAAAATAATTGTGATTATAATAATAGAATTCAATGTAAAGAATAGTTATAATGTGGGATAGAAAATATGTTTTAAATGGTAGAGTCAATTGAGAATTAAGATATGAATGCT
Source organism: Timema cristinae (assembly GCA_039000515.1). Taxonomy (NCBI): domain Eukaryota; kingdom Metazoa; phylum Arthropoda; class Insecta; order Phasmatodea; family Timematidae; genus Timema; species Timema cristinae. Next base: position 2,267,768 of record JBCFYV010000012.1, read on the forward strand.
GTCTTTAATATCTATTAAGCTATCAATATTGACAAAATTAGTCAAAATCACAATATAACAAATTAATAAATAGAATTATGATATTAAAAGTGATGTAAAAGTAATGATTTGAATGTAGGATAGATAAATGATGTAAAAGATATTAATCTAAGATTAGATAACAAGTTTAACGTTAAATTACTGTCCTTCACAAATCTAAAAAGATCTTAACATATTAAAATACATGTAATAATAACACATGAGTCAAGTAAAGTTGAATACACATTATGATGAAAAAATGACAAGTTATGAAGTTAAGGTAGACAGTTGTCAAATGGGAGAAAATAAAAAATTAAATAAATGTTAATTGAAAAATTGAATTATATTCTTATCTTGAGATTGAAATTCCCTTGTTCCTTGTGATGCTGAATGTAAATCAAACACTTATCAACATGTTTCGACACATCGTCAGCGTCATCCTCAGGACTAAATAAGACAAAATCAACGTAAGTAAGCCTTACAAAACTTCACAATCTCTGGGAAAAGCTGTTAGAAAATCCCTAAGAAGTCTACCAAACTATCCAAGTAAAAAAGATGGAGTTATATCTGGTCTTGCTGAACGGGTAGGAATACAATTACAATCAAAGATGGCATCTTATATCAGTGAACCAACAGACATTTCTACCTTAGAAAAAGATGTACAATATTTTTATACTAGAAGTGATATTGCCCGGAGTGAAGGCTGAAATGGTTGTATGAGTCAGATGGGAGAAGAAGCGCATGAGGAAATTTTATTTAACTATGTGTCTGCGAGTGGCCTATGCAATTTATAAAGCAGAGTATGAGCACAATATAAATCTACAAGTTTCATTTTCAAAATTTGGCTCTTTGAAACCTAAAAATGTTATTTTTAAGGAATCTCCAGCTGATCAATGTAAATGAAGGCATCATGAAAATTTTAAATTAATGCTAAAAGGCTTAAAAATAGTGTATGACGGTTCATGGTGGAATAATCTTTTGTGCAAACCTACATCTCTGAATTCAAAATGTTGGAATGGTGAATGCGTGTTTGCTGTAAGGGTAAGTTGTGCACTGTATTTGAGAACTTTGATCATGCTTCCCAGGTGTTTTGGAAAACTTGGGTTGGTTAAAGATGAGAAGAATGGACAAGAATTACAAAAGAAGAGTGTGCTAGGGAACTATTGAATTGGTTTATGAAGTACTACCTAGATTTCAAGAACATATCAAAATAATATACATTCAAGCAGCTGGTTTTGAAGAAGACAAGTCAAACAATTATAGAATTCTTCAAATTGATTTTGCCATGGCCTAGTCATGTGAGTATCAAAATGAAATCCAATTAGCATTGTGGTCTCGTGAAAGAGTACAATTGTTTACTGCAGCAAGGTTTGAGGCAAAAGAATGTAAAAAGTCCTACCTTATTTGTTCAGATACAAAAGATAAAGGCAAAGATACAATTTAAAATTTCGTTATGAAATTGTTTGGATTGATTTTTGAAGAAACTGCTAACAATGATTCAAAAGTAATTATTTACAGTGATGGTCCATCATCTGAATTCAAAAACAGATTCATGGTCAAGCTTCTTTTAAATTTATCAAATAAATAATTTTCTACATATTTCAAATGGAAATATTTTGCAACTAGTCACGATAAAGGTGTTGTGGATGGAACAATAGGAGGGAGAGTGAAATGGCTTGTAAGACAAAAAAACAATGAGCCTAGAAGATAATCTAACAGTTCAGAATTCCCTTTATTTTGCAACAGTTGCCTCTGCTGTGATGCCATCAACTAGTTTTGCAAATTAGTCAAAAAGAAATCAAGACCATTGTTGAAAATAAGCCATGGAAAGATGTACCTCCCATAAAAGGTATTCAAAAGGTGCATGTTGTCAAGTGTGCAGTTGATGGAAACATTTCCCTGTGGACCACAAACATGGCCGAGAATCCAAGTTTAGTGTTAGAGTCTAAAAACCGGCAAACAAGTGGCAATGGTGCTTCTATATTAGCTACTAATATTAACAAACAACTAAGTGTTGGAGACTGGTGTGCTGTAACATATGACAATGTGTTTGCTGGAGAGATATTAAATGTTACCAATTCAGATGTGCAAGTCAATGTTATGGTTCCATCAGGAAAGTATTGGAAATGGCCTGTTAAACCAGACGTCTTGTACTACAATATGTTTAATGTAAAAAGAAAACTTTCTCAAGTAGTTGTTGATTCGCAAGGGCAATTGTTTTAATAATTATTAATAAAAGACAATTTAAATGCATGTGAAGTATCCTACTTAAAACAATTTAATTTCAACTTAAACTAATTTAGACTTGTATGTATTATATTTGATAGCTGAGCCTATATTATTATTATAGTTGCTAATAATAATGATAATGATGATTATGATAATGATGATGATTGATGACAATGGTTGATGATGATTGATGACAATGATGATTAATGACATTGATGATAATATCAATACCAGACTGCTATTGAGTATTATTATCAATAAACATACTATTATCTACCATTTTTGAATAATGTACCAGATTATACATTTTAATTAGGCTTGACAATGTATATTTAAATTAAAAATGTTGTAACTTGTATTTTTATTTTAAAGTTCAAATTAAATTTGGTAAGTCACACACTAACACATATACATACAATTTTATTCCAGCAAAGATATGAATTCAAACATTTTTGCACTATACAATATTAATAGTGGAAATAATATAAACTGCATAGTTAGAGCAAGTGAATTCACAGTAATAAAATTGTAATTATGTCATCATTAGAATGTGGTAATTCTCTGAGTCACACACATAACAACATTTAAAACAATAAGGTAGAAAAACCTAGCAAAAATGTAAATATTTCAATCATGTCTTTTAAGATAAAAAAGTTTAATATGTTGAAATAAAATATGATAGTTGAAAAATATTCACATTACACTCCAAAAATTGTATCGAAACTATAAAATATTGACTCCGAAAGTCCCACACCTAATGCTGAAATCACCCTCAACAAGTAGTACCTTGGCCCCACAATTAATCATTTCATTTGTGATCCCATCTATGCCCACAGCTTTGCCATTCTTTAACACTTTGTGGCTTTTAACACCTTAAGACTCATTAATTATGTCACTCGTCATAACATTTTCCTTATTTCTGCTTTTAAGTTTCCCATCACCGCAGATCTACATCAGGGTGGCTACAAAACATATTTTACAAAATTTGTTGACTTTTCCAGGTTTTCCAGGCAACATTTTTCAATTTTCCCGGACTACTTTTTTCCAGTTTTAATGGTGGATGATGACTTTTGTTATTATTGATCACATATTAAAAAAAGTTTGTATCTACTAAACATAAACGGTTTTATCAGTTAATTAAAAAATTAAAATATTTTATTTGGGTATTATTAACTTTTGTTTTAGTGTTTGGTTGAAAAATTAATGGGATATTTAAAACATATTTTTCAATTCCCTGACTTTTCCTTATTTTTAGTTAAATTCCCCGTCATCCAAAAGTTTCCTGACTTTTCCAGGTTTTACCTGTCTGTAACCACCATGTACACATCCTTGGTGCAATCAAATACAGCCTTTTTTATTCTGTTTCAAGAATTTTCTATTTCATTAGCATTTATTTCAACATTTTATTCATGCTCATGTAAAGTTAGTTTTTTGCCCAGCACTTTTTGATATTGAGTTCTCACACTTTTATACTGCCACTTTTCCACTTTCACTTCTACTTGCTTAATATACCTCTCACACGACTTCTTTGGTGCTGACTGACAGCTCTGAAAAGTTACTAGACCAAATCATGTATCCCTACGCCAAACCATATGATCTGCAATATCATGTGTTTAGCAGCTGTCACTTCTGACAGTTCAATTGTAGGTCTACACAAGAAACCTATATGACTGTTTTAATTATTTTATATGTATTGTTGACCTTGATATGTTGATGGCCTAGTATTAATTATTAATTTTTTCAAGAATATAGATTTAAATAAAAATTAGCATTTAATCCCATATTAGTTTTTATTGTAATGAATAAATAATTTTTAATAAAAAATATCCTTTTTTTTGTTAATATTAGTATTATTAACATCATTATAAATGTGAAAAATCTTAATGTCTATTACTACACATAGAAGAAGAAAAAATCATAAACCTTTTTAACAGTATTACAACTATTGGTGACCTGCGGTCTAGGGTTAAAGGTGTCAGACTTCCGTGCTGGGGTCCAGGGTTCAATCCTCGATCCCGGCACAGATTTATCTGATTGCCAAACCCTTCCTTCACCTCTGTCAAGACGTGTATTAACCACAGCTTGTGAATGTGGGGAATGCCAGGCCTCCACCGTGGTTCGGATTCCACGTTAAACTGTAGGTCCTCCATTTCATCTCACAATCACCCTACCATTACACATTAGCGTAAGTGCGTATAACCCGAACGGGTAGTAAGACGCGGTGCTAATAATAATAATAATAATAATAATAATAATAATAATAATAATAATAATAATAATAATCATGATGATGATGATGATGATGATGAGTATGAGTATCAGAAAACATTCTAAAGTAGTTTAAAGTATGGAGTAGTAATATACTTGGAACTTAGATAGAAAACTCAGGAATAGCTATAACAAATATATAGCTTTCCAATTGAATAATTACCTAGTTTTAAAATTGGTAAATAAATTAAGTGACTTTTAATATTCAAAGATTGATTTTATTTTGCTTTTAATGAGCTACAAAATGGCATATGTATAAATGTTCAATAAAGTGAAATAACATCAGCTGAATTAAAACATGGGTTGACGACAAGGCTAAAATACACATATGAAATATTAAAATTTATTTACAAAACTTGGATACAACAAATTAAGGACAAAAACAAAGTTTAAATATCAACATGGTTGTAAATTAGGTAATAAAATTGAATTATTGGGTTAGCATCTCCCAATAAGATTTAATAAAGTAATGAAAATGTTCTAGTTACAACGTTTATGAAAAATATAATAATTTTTATTTTAAGGTTATTTATAAAATCTAAGCCTGATCTTGGTTCAATCCCAATACTCCTTGTGATAATCAGCCATTAGAATGATGCTGATTTATATTCTTCCGACATGTTTCGGAATAAAAATACCATAATCATGGACAAAGTAAAATGAAATTAAAGAACCACGAAGAAAACTTGAGACTTAAGTTGTACAAAAATCTATGATAAATTACTGTTATATTCATGATTTTGTAAAAGACCATTAATAAACAAACCCACTTACCAACGTCGCTGTGCGGGACACAATATGGAATTAACAAAAATATATTTTATATTCACTCCTCTTAAACAGTTGTAACAAAGTCTATAATAAAAATACAATAACTTATAACTTCAAATCAATAATACTCAACTATAAAACATTTTGTTCTTCAACTTGTTGATTCATGCACATGGTTTTATTAAATTTATTTTTTACGATAATTCACTGTTATACTGTATTTTAAAATTGTTGGATTTTGGTTATGAGAATAACCGTTTCGTTAGTTTCTTAATATTGAAGTTTTCTTTTGCTGTTTAATTCAAATTAATTATTAAAAGCAAGAGAACGTTAAAAGTGGCCTTATATGCTAAAACAAATATGGACACTGGATAAAAGGTGATGGATGGTTGATGACGTAGAAAAAAGAGGACCTTTGTCGGTTACGCGGCAAAGGTATTAATACTCTTTGTTTACAAGATTTAAACTTTATATTATTTAAAAAACATTTTGAATGTTCTTTCTTCTTTATTATTACAAACCATTTATTTATGTTAAAAATATATGAGGGCATCTATGAAAATATTAATAACTGAATATAATCCATTAAATGTAAAATTTCACGCTCTATTTAACCTGTTATTACCACAAGAGTTAAAAGAAAAACTAGAATGAATTTACTAGACTTTTTTTTCTTAAATTCGATTATGGAAAGTAAAATTATACTGTAATATTTGGGGAAGTATTGTTAAAAGTGATTGATAATATTTTTAGTAATAATAATAGTAGTAATTAGTAAATAATAATTATTTCCAAATATGGTGACAAAAGTTACTTTTAGACAATGTTGGCATTACTGATACCATCTGCTAGCTTCTGCTAGCTGTCATGTAAAACCATATAAGTGGTAAGTCCACTGTACCCTTGTGCTGCTTCCTCATAAGATTTCTGATGAGATCACTAGGAAGTGGTATGTTCCCATTTCATATCCACGCACAGTCCTAGTATTCTTTACTTAACTTCTTGAATTGCCCCTTTTCCATGTATGCAAGTGAATATCTATGTGCTTAAACAATATGTTTTACACAAATAAACCTTTTTTCAACACAGACTAGCTAACCTACTACCATTCTTGTTTACTCTGCCACCACCATACCTTCCTAACACTATCTCTGAATTCCCTCTACAGGTACCCCCATCCATTCATATCTCCTAACAAGACCCGGTTCACACACATGCAAAGACTTCATTGAGCTAATTCCAAAACTCTATTCTCACATTCTCATTTCCACCCTCCACCATCGAATAACCAACAACCTATCTAATCCTATGAATGTCTATTTACATACATACTCATAGAAGTTGAGATGATACCAGCTCCTATCTTCTCCCAAACAGCTTAGCTGTTGGTCTAAAGATTGAATGTACTCCCTGACTTCCCCTTACCCATACATCCACACCTGATCAGGTGCCAGGCTACCACCTCACGTGTCATTAAAATATATTTTCTTTTAGTTTCACATAAATAGAGAACATCAATTTTTCTTCAAATCATTTTCACTAACAATTCATTCTCTTTACCACATACTTCTCTCACATTCCACATTCCAACAGTCCATATTCTCACCACTTTGTCAACAGATGGGCCCTTCAGTTTTAACCTCTGCTGTCCATCATTGCTTTGGTCATCCGAGGCTAAAATTGAAGTTTCTTTTAGAAATCAGTTTAGACCAAGACCAAGTTACTAGCCTTGATCATACCCGCATCCTTGATAGTATTCACTCTTTACAGTAAGAATACTGTACCAATCAATGTTGGCACATTCTGGCCATTTCACCACAAGAATATTAAAGTCTGAAAATTTAAATTTCAAAATGTAACTTTGGTAGATAATAGGGGAGAGGCCATAGGAGGTGGTATATAAGTGGAAAAACATTTAGGATAGGTAGTGAATTAAATCTCCTTGGAATGTAGAGGGAACACACTAAATAATCAAATTAGTGTTAAATATTTTATCTTTACATATGGGGGCTTGTGAAATGGGGTGTTTCCAAATATCCAAAACTAAAAGAATAAACTACTTATCAGTTTGGTGAAAAATTGAAATGTTTCGGCAAGTGTAAGGACCATCTCAAACTGCAATGTAGGTTTGGCCATTCAAAGTCAAGAAAATAGAAAGATGTTCCTTTCAAAGAGTCTCATTATAGTAGACAATTAAATTTTGTTATTAAATAAAAAGGAAAAAATCCAAATAATCAGAAGAGTTTGAACATTTAAACTTTAAAATGGGTTTGAGGCAAAGGATCAGGGTTGGAAATTCCAAAATTAAATTTATCAACCCCTTATTGGTGTGATAAGAAATTGAAATTTGGTAAGCAAAAAGTTTTTAAAATTTGAAATTAAAAATGGGAGAGGTGATGGTTAAATGGGTAATGAGAAGAAATTTCAAAACTAATAGAAAACACATTCTTTCAGTTTGGTATAAAATATAAATTTCACAGATCCCTAGAAAAATATTGTTTTTTTAATATATTAAAATAAAGATCTGTATTGAAAGAGAAATAATAATTTTAAAAACTAATAGAAAAAACCTTTCTAAGTGTGTTAAAATGTTTAGTACTTCCAAGCATTTAAGACAACAGCCCCAAATAATAAAAAAATAATAAAATAATAAAAATTTGTAATTTTAAAATTGGTTTTAAGAAATGAGTGGCTCACAATTTATTAACTTAGCAAGAAAAAACTTCTCGGTATGGTATCAAATCAAAATTTGGCATGTAATTATATATACTTTGCCGGATAACTGAATGTCTGGATAAATGAAATATCAAAATTGAAAAACAATACATTTAAGAGTTTGAAATTGATGCAATTATTTTTGGTGTGTTTGAAAATTGAAATTTTGCAGGCATGTAAACAAACCATAACAAATAAGCAAAGGGGTCTTAAAATTTCAAAATTAGAATGTTAGAGTGAAAAAGGTTGCGGGGCGGGGGAGAGTAGCTTGAAATCTACATAAAGCTATTAGAAAATATACCTTTCAGTGTGTGGAAGAAAATTTAATTTGGCAATTTGGTATTAATATCTCTATAATGGTATATTACTTCATTTACACTCTTTGGTAAACTTGTATACTCTTTTTTTTACATGTTTCTGTAACAATGTCTATTACTTTGTTATATTATGATCATGCTTAGGCAAATATTGTGTGTTTGTTTGTGCACTCGATTTGGGTGTTAAGTAGGATGTTTTTCAAATATGTTATTTATTTATTTTGTTGCAACAATAATTGCTTCAGGAATGCCATTGTTAGTTCAAGATTGTTCAAGGGGAAACTTTAAAAATGTTGGTCGCTGTATGTTGAACGTTTTAATTTGATATAGTTTTGATGAGACTTACCCATGCAAAGAATCATGAGTCAAACTGCTAATATATTAATAAAAATGATACATTCTGCCTATCAAAATATATGTTTAAACAAAAACATTTTTAGGCTTGATTATTATTTTTAAAATAATGTTATGGCAATATTCCCACTTTTAAGTCATACATTTGAAGTTTATATGTCATTACTTAGCCAAGTCCTGAACTTGTATACATACCAAAATAAATTAGTTTGTAGGTTTACAAGCCATATTTATATATAATTTACCATTACCTCCTAATGTTGATGTCCCTGTCATATTTAAAGAAATTCACCACTGCGCAGTACTAATTTCACCCCATCTATCAACATGGTTAGCAATTAGCTATCAATAAAGTAAAAAATAACTCCCTGTAAACTGGTGAGCCAACCACCACATTAGTGGGGAAAACACTAAACAAAGGGAAATTATCATTCATGCTTCCTGTTAGGTGCTCATTGACACTTTTATAATCACTTCAGAATACAAACTAGCTTGACAAAAAACTGAGAGAAAAATAATAATAGAATTTCCAAGTAAAATTGAGATAAAGAAAGAAAGGCATAAAATTCAATAATTGTATTTATATTCATATTAACTTTAGTAAGGAGAAATTGATTGAGAATATTATGTAAGGAACGAGCTTGTGAGAATATTGGATAAGTTGAAAATAGGTTAATGTGAAATTGTTTTATAAGTTAAAAATTAAAAAATATAATTAGGATCACCACATATAATAATTGAGAAAGAGATAATTACATTAATCCTATTAAAAACAAAATAAGCCTTATTCAAATATTAGATTAGAATTTGTAATATAATGAATAGATGAACATTTAGTTAATATGTAATATGTTAAAATTATTGCACATAAGCTATGTGAAATTACAGTTCTGAGTAAAAATAAGAAAGTAAATTGATAAGTTAAATTTAAGCCTATTTAGGATCATTCAGTTTCTAATCAAAAAACAGTAGTCCTAAAATGCAATTAAACATCAGAATGTAAGATAGATAGATATTTTTTTGATAAAATGAAATTAGGTTAATAAGTGCTATCATAAACCGTTCCTTAGCTATGTTCGTTAATTCCTCTCCTTAATATTTCTTCGTTGGATTGAAGTTTATTGACGACATGTTTCGGCTATTCAGCCATCATCAGGTCTGAGACAAACCAATGCAAACAGATATTATTAGAATGTAAATAATGTGAAATAAATTGAGTGAGAATACAAGGAAAATTGTAGAAAGGTTAATATGTAAGAACGAGATAGTATTATTATTTGATAGGAAGTTCGAAAAATAGTTGAATTATAATCAGAATTAAACGATCAAGCTTACCTCTTAAATCTAAAGTGGGGTTGAGATGTATTCCCCTATGTTATCCGGTAATGATATGTATAAATTATTAAATTGTAACCATTTAATAATTAAATTCAGAACATTCTGTTGTCAACATAAACAATGAAGAAACAATGAAAGATATATATATAATTTATTAATATAGATGCCGCTAGTGTGTTTGTTGATTCTAATAGATAGAAATAAGAAAAATTGGGTGGAAATTATGAATTTTGAATCTTTAAATTTTGTGGAAGATATTTAATTGTGTGAATAAGGGATTGGTTTTCGAATTTGGTTTGCTCATTAAGAATGGTGTTATGATGAAAAGAAGTATTGTAAATATGGAGGTTCTCAAAATTCAATAAGTTATAAGAAAAAATTATAGAAATTTAGAACATATAAGAGCCTCTATGAACCTATATCAGACTGCCTCTTTGGTCTAGTGGCCAGAGTTCCTGGCTCCAGATCCAGAGGTCCTGGGTTCATTCCCCTGCGCTTTCAAAAGGTATCTTTGAAGCAGTAAGTCTGGGATGAGGCTAAACTCAGCCTCATAGGACTAATGAGGAGTTACTTGAATAATAAAGTAGTGGCTCTAGTCTATAAACTGAGATTAATGCCCCAAAGTGTTTGTTATGCTGACCACATGAAGTGTATATATATATATATTGATTACAATTCAGTTCTGGTTATTATGCAATTTATATTTAGGGTTCCTGTTCTGGTTCCTTAGAAATAACATTGGTTCTGGTTCAACCCCTGCTATAGATTACACTAATTCAGATTCAGTAAAATGTTAAAATTTAAGATTAGTGGGGAAAAGCGTTCCTTTTATTTCAACTAAAATAATTTAGAGATCACTTGGTCCCAAAACATTAAATGTTTAAGGTTTTCTCATGAATAGTGATTTATTTTCTTCGTTGTTGACTTGATTGAAATTATGACAAGACCGTTTAAATATGAAAAGAAATTTAAAATATCATGTGAGTTGCTCTCTCTTGTCCGCGTCATCAAACAATTCTGAAGAGAAGATAAAAACATTCAGAATAGCTCATAAAAATTATTACTACCGGCAGAAATCCTTGACACAAGTTTTATTATTGATCTTACAAAAAGATAAGTGTCTCGTACCTTAGTGCAGATTATATATCACAATGTCAAACGCTTTAAGTCACACAAGTGTAACCTTTGACACATCAGCAACATAAAAATTAGGTCAAGTGGGTTAACTTATATGAAAATTAATGGTTTTAAATCATTTTAAAACACTTGATAAAAAAGCAAAAATCTAAATAATTATGATAGTAGGCAATTGATCAATTAGGCTGTGGTCATCTTCTCAATTGCAATTGATATTGTATGTAAATAATAACTTCAACCAACAGAGCCAGGTAGTAAGTGAGAAATAGGGTGGTAAGAATTTCCCACAAATTGCCGACACTTGCAAATTTAGTGGTAAATACTATTCTACTTTTTAAATGTTTCACTAACAGTTTTTTGACCATTAATTTAAGCAAATTTAGAAGATTTTTTTTTTTCTGCCATCACTCTTGTCTATATTAGGCCTATCTGGCTTGGGGAGAAAGTTAGGACAATTGAATAAAATAATTTTCATATAATGATTCAAAGTTTTATTGCCAAGTTATTGGATTTACTCTTATATTAAGAGGTTAAATATTGGGGTGCAGACAAAGTTATAGACAACAAACTGATCGACACAAGGGGAAAAAGTGGTAGACACCCAGAAACGACATGGTCCAAGTGGCCGACACAAGCAGAACATGTGATGGACAGCCACCCGGTAAACAAAATAAAAACTTGGCGGGTTAAGTATCTGACATGACGAGCTAACCTCACAAATAAGAGGACTAAATGCTTGACAAAATTATATATGGATTCAGTTAAAAGTGGCTTTAGTGACATAACAGTTGATATGTGTGTATAAATGTATATATATAAATCATTTTATTATGTATTAATAGTGACATTTAATATGGAGTGATCACTTAGCAGCTTCCTCCATACTATAATGAATATCAGGGTACATTGAACAGTGCTATGTTAGGCATGTATTGAAATTAAAAAACTCTAAAATTTGATTAAATTTTTACATAGTTGACTCCACCCTTTAAGGGGTTCATAAAATCTAGAGTAAGTTAAAACAATGATTGGTCTACATAGAAAATTGTACTGTAATAGGTAATTTATAATATTAATAAAATATAAAAATGAATGTAGGATAAAAATACTGGGTATTGTTAGAGGTTAGGAATTTACTTTGGAATTTTTTTTTCTAGATTTCTTTTTTTTCTTCTTATAGTCTTAATGTTTACCTCTTGTGTCACTAAATTATTATATATTGACTGTACATCAAGCCACCATACTGTATTTTATCTGTATATCATATACCTTATCATGTAATCATGTATGATCTCATTATTCATATCTTGTGTTATAGTTTTGTCTATTCCTGCCAATTGTACCTTCATTTTTTATTATGTTTTGTCTATAATCCCACAAAATTTTATTTTATTTTATATAGTTAGTTTTTTTTCTGTCATTATCATGCCAAATGTAATTTTATCTGTACAGTTTCCAACATCAGCTATTAAAGTTCATGGAAGCACTGTTCCAAATAAATAAATCAAATATTTAAAATAAACATTCTCTCTGTATAATTATCAAACACACATTCTATTGTTCTGTTTATCTTAGTAACACTAATGTTTGTTGTTTTTATGCAAAATAAAAGTGTTGTTTAATAAATTAAACTAACAATTTTTTTTAATAGATAAAACCAACAAAAATTAAGTTAAACTAATATTGTGAAGCAAAATACTCAAATAATTTAAGGTATTTTTTTTATCAAATAGGCCCTTCATTCTTATATGAAATAATAAAAATTGGCCACTTTTGGAAGGAAAAACATCCTTAAATAAAAGTTACTTTAAAGACCACCAGGTTCACCTAAATACCTTTGAGGTGTTCACAAGACACTCAGGAGTTATTGTTGATGTACTGATTGGTTATCTGTGAGAACAGCTGTTTTATTGTCTAAATGTCTGAACAAGAAATTTTTAGTGACCTTGTACTTTTTGTTGGCGCAGCCAAAATTCCTCAAATGTATGTAGCAACAGAATTTTGTGTAAAAAAGATATTAAAAAGACATAAATAAAAATAAACTAGTTCATTTAACAACCCGTTTGGGGTTCATTGTCTAAAGATGAATTAGGCCTATGTGCTTAAAAATGTAGTTGAACAGAGGGTGGGCAAAGTAGCCACTCTATGGTATGTTAGTTTGCCCAGCCTCGTTATGATTTACAAAAAAAATAGAATCTATGAAATCTCCCACATATGTAACAATTTTTTGTTCTTCAAAATTCACTTAAGAAGCAAACAAATCTGGGACAAAGTTTAAAAGTGGGCAAAGTCGAGGGTAGGGGCCTAGCATATATTAAAATATTTTATAGTTTCAAGCAATATAATTTTAGCATAATATGAAATTGTTAAGAAAAATTAAATACCCTATTTGTGGTAGGTCTATAAAATAAGTCAGATAAAGTTCATTAGATACTTTGCAGTAATAAGAGAAAATTCTTTGTGAAATTTTATGAGTGTTGTTTTAAAAAACATTCATAAAGTTATATAGGCCCCTTGTTAAATATTGGCTTAGTTGTTCTGAGCCTGTGTAACAGATATTGGCTGTATCCGAATAGTCAAGTACACTTGACTTGATGACTTTATACACTTTACACACATTTGAGATCGAAGACTGCAACAAACTATTTTAACAGCAAAATATCCTTTTCCCACCCGTGAGTCCACAGTACTGCTTCCTACCAATCTTAAAAACTATTTTAAATGCAATCAATCAGCCTGAATTAGCGTAGGCCACTTACAGATTTGTGGTGACATAGTTTCACTGCACACGACCAATTATCCAACACAACTTTACAACAATAAAAAAATAGTTTATTTAACACACATTATCAAAGATCGCATTACTCTATGAGCTCTATCTCAAGCAGACGAAAAATTAAACAAATTATATCAAGTGTCAAGGGTAACTTGATATCGCCCGTGGATTTCAAGGGCATGTGAGGGGTGCATTAGCACACTTTGTGAATATTTGGACTGATCTGCACTTGATCACGTGATTGGTAGTGCAACTATCGAGTGAACTTCAAGGGTCGACGACACGTGAAGTAGACTATTCGGATAACAGCCGTAGTTAATAACTATTCAAAGTAATTTTTTTTAAATATAGTCTAGACACTCAACATAAATTGTAGGCGTTCTCTACCATATTTTACTGTTACTAGTTTATATATATATATATTTTGTATATTTTATGTTTTATATAATATAAGGAAAGTTGTGTTTTATTGTTGCTAGTTCTGTTGTTAAACGAAATCACTAATCAAACATAACTATTAAACTTGAACTGAAAAATGGTAAATGCAAGTAAGAAAACAAAAGAGACTATTTATATTATGACAAGTTCATCAGTTACCCTTCTTATCAACACGTAATTACAATTAATGACACTACCTCATCATCCAAAAAGTCTAAATATTCGCGTTGTATATCTCTCAAACGTTGATCTATATCAGCATCGGCCATAATCTTCAATCTTCACAAGCCGAAAATATTAAAGATTTCCTCAGTATAGTTACTACTTCAATACCTAACTACAAATAACGCGGGAAAGTTAATAAACAGAAGTTGATCCATCGATTATCGTCTATTCTTGTGTAAACATGGCGGTGAGCAGCGCTGCAAGCTAACAAATAAATAAACATATTCGATATTAGTTAATATTTATTACTAAGGGAGCGCCTATTATTAATAATGAATTAGAGAACATGGCGCTCTCTCTCAATAAGATTAAGAGATCAAATAATGTCGGGTGTGATGCATATGTTTCATGTTAAGTTGTTAAGTTCTTAGGTCTATAATTTAAATATGATAAACTTTGCTCCACAGGTACACCCTGGTGATCAAATATATTTTACCAACGCCTATGGACGAGGCCTGTTCTTAGGGGCAAATGTGTATTTAGGTTAAATATAATATGCTACGTTTTGAATTTGAGTGTAGGTATTTACCTTAAGGTTTAAAGTTTAAATAACCACATGGTGAGCAATATTGCATGTTACGTATTGCACTTAGGAGAAGCAGGGATATCCAGTGAGAGCTGTAGAGATATACAAAACGACAAAAATGTGATTGTATCATAGGACTCATAGGTGACATTTTAGTAAATAATTTTGCTTCGTGTACATTAGAGAAGTAAAATAAAAATAAAATTTGGTTGACCTGCACATGAACTAAACGTTAGTGCAAAAGTAAAATCATATCTAGGCATTTCAGTTTACATTTGTTTTATAACAATAAATTAGTGAACATATACGTGTACAAAAGTTGTATTAATGGTCATCTCTTTTCAGATAGCATGAATGTTTAGAGCTACTGTCCACAGTGACATGGGCAAGATTTGCACATACATTAAAAATACAGGTTTTCCGAAAACTATACTTGCTCTAATTGGCCTAGTACAATTAAAACAAGAGCAACCCAATTACAATCTCATGATTGAATATTTTGCAATAAGAATAGCCGGATTCTTCTGAATTTAGGGGATCAGGGGAAAAGTGTGATAACCATCATTTTAAGCAAAAAAAAAGTGCTAGCGCGAATTTCTGGTAGATCAACTCTGACCTACAAGTGGTTTTTATAGCCATTTGACATTTGAGAATAGCTAATATCAACTATTAAAGTATTTATTGTCATTTTTCATGACGAGGCTGCTCTTCAAGATTGGCTTGACCACTTCTTCAACTCCAAACCACCGGATATCTTCAGGCGTGGAATTAAAAACACTACCAGAACGCTGGGAGACAGTAATAAGCAATGCTGGAAAATATATTATGAACTAGTTTTTGTATTTTGTTAATATAATGTGATTTTGAAGTTAAATAAAATGTCTGCATTGAAAACGCTATGGACGTATGCATAAACCTAACAGTAATATCAACTGATTTTGTTAACCACCATATACCCAATTTGATCCCTCTGTCCACAACCACTTGACCTACGACGCCCCAAGCACATCTGCACGTGGCAAAAGATTTGTTCAGACTGGGTAGAAACAACAAAATCCGACCTACGCCGACACCACCTGGTGAAAAGGCCTGCACGCATTGTGGCGACGTCACATGAAGCTATTCAGGTTTATTGTACTTCAACACAAAATGTTGGTTTCGTTAATCCAATGAGGCTATGCAGGTTTAATATACTTCAAAACGAAATGTTGGTTTCGTTAATCCAATATTATTTTCTGTATTTATGGTTGGGAACATTTTATGTTACAATTTACTTGTTTGTGTATGAAAAATTATTTATTTAGCTAACGACTAAGATGAACATAAATTTCCTGGACATTAATATTTACATGACACTATATTGTTTCAGTAGACTATTAAATATGTATTTTAAATCATATTTCTAAAGATTACCTAAAGCACAAATATTATTTTTATGAGCCTTATAATTAAAATTGTTAAGTAATGTTTATTATTATTATTATTATTTATTATTATTATTATTACTAGCACCACGTATTATTACCCGTTCGGGCTATACACACTTACGATAATGTGTAATGGTAGGGTGATTGTGAAGTGAAATGGAGGACCTACAGTTTAACGTGGAATCCAAACTACGTCGGAGGCTTGGCATTCTTCACATTCCCAAGTTGTGATTAATACACGTCTTGTCAGAGGTAAAGGAAGGGTTTGGCAATCAGATAAATCTGTGCCTGGAACTAGGATTAAACCCCGGACCCCAAGCACAGAAGTCTTACACCTTACCCCTAGACCACCAGGACACCGAAGTATTGTGTAAGTAGCAACAAGATAATACTGATGTCCTTGCTTTCTCGGGTGATTAATTAATACTTTTTTTGAAATATTCCAAATTTTGAATTTAAAATCTTAAAAGTATACCCCACTATGCAGCGTGTGCGACTTAGACGACAATTAAAATTCTTTGCTTTAATGTTAATCCAATATGACCGAAAGGCTTTAACAAATCATGTGACATTGCAAACGCATCGTCACATACATAAAAATTGGTGCAGGTTTATTACTATTTTGTAGGACTTCTTCAGGTTGGATATTATGGCTCTTTTATCTAAGCTAATGACCAAATTTAGAGTCATTCAAGATTTTATACAACAGATATACAACCATTAATTCCAACATCTACCATTATAAATAATTCTTGGTTTGAATTCACTACAACCAACATTATAATACTGAGAAGGTTCTTATAGTTATAGAACATTGATCCGGAGTGGTTTCTTGATTGTTACATGTTTTCAAACTATGACTCCAGGACAATGTGGGAAATTCCATTGTTGTTCAAATCCTTTAACAATTTATTTCAATTTTTCTTATGTACGAGGTATCTACAGACAAAGAATGTTATTATTATATATATATATATATATAAAATCATTAAGCTTTATATTATTTATAATTAATACAAACACAGATTTTTGTTACAGATCACGCAGATAGACAACGGAAATTAAAACTCGATAGAGAAAGAAAAAGTGGAATTAATGAAGCCGACAGCAAAAAAGAAAAATGTACAGGAAGAGCTAATGGTTTTAGCGTGTGAACGTGGTAAATCCAGTGAAAGTGAATACAATAAAATCGCAAAGACTTAGGCTGTGGAACTGCAAACAGTTTCCTCGTAGCAACAAATTCATGTTTAAAAGCCCATTAACTACACATTAAATTAGAGTCAACAGGGAAATCTGTATCGAGATTGTGTACATATAAATCTCTCTCCCACATGCCACTCCTCTACGCGGATGTACATTTTTAGATCTACAATAAGTCCACTAAAAGCCTACCAAAAATCTTGTCAGCATTCTCAGTATTTAGAGCAACGACCATATTCTCAAGAAACATCTGCGGCCGTTTCTGAATTCATTTCTAATTTTCAATAACTATTTTCAAGTGTTAAAGATTGTTTGAATTGGGTTTTTAATTTAATGTAACAACATACAAAACAAGATTTTGAATATTTAACTAACTTAGAATTCATGTTATGTTTTAATGAAAGAATATAATGAAAAATTTGGATGAAGCATTTTCTACCCGTATAAGATCCTTTAGTGAATGTATTATAATTGCATAACAGGTTTCCATTATAATGTTTCCAATACTTTGGGGTGATATTGCACTTATGAACATCAGATCTTCAAAAGAATTCCCAGTATAAAAGTACTGTAGATTAATAGTTAGACTCTAACTTGGTGGAATGACGTCTCGCATGCAAGTATACTTTTTTTTTCTAATGTTAGGTTTTATCAAAGAAAGCAGTGTATAGGCACTACGGAACTGCAGCACCCCCTATTTCCACTTGATATTATCGATACAATTTAATATAATGAGCCCTCTTTTCTTTAATAATTTCTTTATTTGTAGTACAATATATATATATATATATATATATATATTCCTTAAGCTTAATGTCAGTACTTCAGTATCCATCCCCCTATTTATAAAAAATACAAAAATCTTTGTGTGGAACTGTGCGCTTCACAGTGCCAGCGACGTGGTGTTTGACTGTTGTGCGAATGCGCACATAGGGGGGGGGGGTGGGGAGGATGGTGGGAATGCCAGGTAGAGAGCACTGTTGCAATCGCAGTGTCGGCTCTGGCGGGATGGTGGAAGGCAGTTTTATTTACTCAGCATGTGTTGTGCTTAAATACCATGTAGCATATTCTTGAATGTGATAAAGTGTAGAAGAGTGTAGAATTAGATTACTATTCTATTTGATTCTTTTTTTTTTGTTCTTTTATTTAACAGAAAACTTTAACCATGAACTTGCATCCCCAAGAAATAAGTACTGTGACTGTAAGTGAACTTCAACAGCTTAAGTTTTCACCGGTATCTCTCCATGAAAAAGTTACAGTTAAGAAAAGAGGTCATTCAACACTAGATATTCTAATATCTCAGCCAGGCAAAAGCAACAACAAGAAATATATTCGTAGCTTTAATTATGAATGGTACCAACGAAATAGTTGGCATTGCGCCTGTGAAGTAAAAAAATGCACTGCTTTGCTTCCCGTGTTTGTTTTTGGAGATGACGAACCGTGGACAAATATGGTTTTATAAATATAAAACAAAATGAAAGAAAAAAACTGAAAAGCATGAGAAGTCGAAGAAGCACGTTGAAAATGTTGTATCACTGTCACTTTTAGGAACCGTAAGTATTAAGGAGAAACTTAGTGAGGCATACAGATTTTCAATCAATGAACATAGTATAAAAGTTAAAAAGAACCGTGAAATTTTGTCCAAAATAATAGACTTTATTTACTTTTGTGAAAACTTTGAAACTCCCTTACGTGAACATGATGAAAAAGACGATTTATTAAATTCAGGGGTATTTAGAGGATTAGTAAATTTTCAATCTAAATTAGATCCAGATTTGAAGAATCACTAAGAAACCATGTAAAGATTACAATAAATCTAGCTGTCTTCTTGCCTCACGTTGGCTGCCAATTGTAAAGTTTTCCTCTTCATGCCCCTCGTTGTATGTCAATTGTAACGATTACAATTGAATCTTCTTGTCGTGCCATTTCTTATAAAACCTCCACGTTGAGCACCATTTGTAACAATTATATATTATACTTTCAAAGGTTATATAATTGGGTGATATTTTTGAATATTAAGACTTCCTCGTACTTTATATGTTAAGTTTTATTTGCACATTATTTTATCAACTGTAGAATATTTGTATTCATTATGATACACTAGTTAGGCAATGCCTATATGTTATTACATCTCTGCACACATCTATCAACTACATAAAACGAGGAGAGACTCTCAACTACCTAAGACGAGTAGTCAGTTTCAACTGGCGTCAGCAAGCCAAGCGTCTTGCTGCCTTGTTGATTGTGAACACCGTAGAAAAAGATACTCTCGAATTTCTTTCCATCGACCAATAGGGAAATTATCTATGAGCGCGAAACTAAATCTGGCTTGGCGTCACTATGCACCTGCTATTATTTTACTGCGCAATATTACCCGGAATTCAGACCATGCCCTTGACACGTGCAGCTAAATGAAAAAAAAAAAAAAAAAAATCATGGCCGTTTCTTAGAAAAGATAAGTTTAAATCAAGTCAACTGAAAAAAGGAAATATGATCTCAAATGTTAATAAAGCCATGAAAATTGATATCATTACAAACAGTGCAGTCTTCAAAGGTGTCTCTAAGATCGTTCAGAATGAGATACTTGACTGCCTGCTACAAATACAAAATGAGGAGATAAGGACGTAAATTAGAAAAACTTTCTTTGTAACTGTCATGACTGATGATACAACAGGTATTTCAGAACACACTCAAATGGTCCTTGTTCTACGGTACGTATTGAATGGAGAAATATTTGAGCTTTTTTTTTTTTTGAGATTCTGTATTCCAAAAAATCAAATTGCAAATGGCATATCAAAACGTATTTTAGAACAATTGGACATAATCCTTCAAGGAAATGGACAAATACTGATAGCTCAGACATTTGATGGTGCAAATGTCATGACAAAAAAACAAAAACAGGAGTTTAAGCAAAAATAAAAGCAGTTTATAGTAATGTACATTTCATTCACTGCTACGCAAATCAATTTAATTTAATAATGGGAAATGCCGCAAGTATTACACGAAACACAAGAATTTTTTTCCCTAACAATCTGACTATTCCAACATTCTTTTCTCAAGATCACCACAAGGTGTGTCCATTCTCAAGAAACATATGGACGTCAGCATTCCACGTTCATCCTCTACAAGGTGGAATTTCAACATATGGACCATAAACAGAGTTCATGAAAATTTGCAACCTTTAAAAAACTGGCTTACTGAACATCACTTAACATCAAATGCAGATCAAACCATTGCAGAAGCAACAGGAATTTTAAAATACCTGAATGATGATAATTTCAAGTTTTGGTTAGAGCTTTTTTTTATCAGATTTTGAAATGATTTACAACCAAATGCAATCTCGAGAAATTAGTATGTTTAAATTTAATGAATACATAACAAATTTTAAAACTGCTGTTTTAGAATTGAGAAACTCAAAGTACTTTGAGAATCATTCAAAGACACTCTTGGCAGAAGACAAGGAGGTGTGGGACTATATATGTGGTGATATAATGGACAGATATTCTTCCATTAAACACTTAGTAGCTGCTAAATTGTTCAACAAGAATTGCTTCACTAGATTTAAGAATGAACATCCCACAAAATAGATAGTACTGACCACTGAAGCTTATCTCATTATTGACAAAGAAAAGATTGAAACAACTAAAAGTAATCTATTGTAGGACTGGTATTCATGAATATTGCAAATTAATTGGCTGCTGAAATTTAACTTGGAAAATAATCTAGATTATCTTTTTAGTTAAATTACGAAATTGATAAAAATCCTCTTGACAATTCCCAAGACTATATAAGAGTTAATGCTCTGTTTTTCAACATTGAAAAGAATAAAACTTTTTTAAGAAGCAATATTAATTCAGAAAGACTAAATTCGCTTAAAGTACTTTCAATGAGGAAAAATTTCCTCAATTGTTATCTTGAGTTCAAGGAGAAAATTATTGATCTTTTTGCGAAAGTTAAAATAAGAATATTGGATTTCATTTTTAAATGAATAGATCAAACTTGAACTGTAACAATTTAAGTTAAAGTAAGTAAAAAAGTGTTTTTTGTTAAGATTTTTATTGAGTTCCTGAATAAATTTTCTTCGTATACATTTTTTTTTCCTTTTACACAATTTTAAAACAAAGGATAAAAATTATCTGGAGCAGCACCCCCACTAATTTTAGCTACGAGCCGCCACTGAAAGAGAGCAATGTCTCAAACATTGATCTATCTAAACGTAAGGAATTTTGATAATCATATGGCTCGCTAGCTCTTAATTTCTTCAGTAAGTTCTGTAACAAGTTACACATAACGACTACAAACAAATGAGGTAGCACTTACCCACTGCCCCTTTGTACTTGAACTCTGGTATCGTGAGCACTGACCACCTCTCGCCAACGCACAGCTCCAACGACTTAACGGAGACATCATGCTATAACCAGCTCTATAAGAAGGCCCCAACCAAGCGAAAACAAGTTAATGTGGTTCGGCGCGTATTAGTTGTCGCTTCCTTCACCAAAGCCATTCTCGAAGTTTCTAGTTCTATGGATGACTGGCAGAATCCCCGCAGCATCCCTTTCTTTCTCCCCTTTTTTTCCCTTTCACCCTCCTATGCTCTCCATTCTCCGTGAATATGGCTGTCCGTTTTCATTATATAATTGGATGTTTTGATTGTATAGTACCTCATTGCAACGTAGGCTAACTGAGGTGAGGATGATAGCTTAGGTTGTGACCTAATTGCTTTTATCAAAATTATTTTTCTGTTTACCATGCGGGATTTCATTCAAAACTACTGATTTGGGCTTAATATTTATAATTGTGAAATTTGGGATGTGTTTCTTTTTGATGTCTACGAGGTTATATTGTATCAGCCTCCTCATTATTTTTAACTTACTTGGGAAATTATTTTTGGGACTTTAACTTTGCGTAGTAAGATGCAATCAACCTAAACCGTGAGATGCTTTGTAGAAACAAGTTTCAAGTATTCCTGGAGAGTGCGCATTTTATCTCTATTTTTCGTGAGAGTATCGCATGCTATTTGAATTAAATTCTCTGAATTAGAGCGTTCTATTCTATTAATGAAATATTATATAAATATTAAAGTCTTTGAATTTTAACTTTCTAGTCTATTATTATTCTTGAAATATTATATAAATATCAAAGATTCTGACTTCGAGCCTTCTAGTTTATTTTACCGCTCATGGAAATTATGTTAATGTCACCGAATTTTGAGCCATCTACTCTATTTTAATATTCACGAGGTATCGTGTTTTCCGGCATCTGCCAATCATGTCAATGTTAGAGTATAATGGTACATAATGTTTAGCTTATAAACCTCCGACTTTACACACTATGATCAATATTATTATGTTTGTATTTTGTTATTGTTTCTTAACTATATCTCTTATATCCAATACATATTTTGTTACTCTCTAGAAACTGCATGGCTTTTATTTCTTTGGTGAATAAGGGGGTTACAGTTCTCATGAGTATATTTTTGTCTTGCAATATACCATTTCTTCATCCACCTTCTCTTTCTATTTTTTATTTTATAAAAAGCCAAAACAATGAATACACAAGAAAAATCCATATCACTTTACGTTTTAGATAAACTGAATATTCCACAATTCAATTTTTGAATTTTATAGAAGGAGTGTTAATAATATTGCACAATATACCGGTAATAATTGTATAATAATATTTACCATGTTTCAGGGGAGGATGGGAGGTTGTCAGACGGCAATTAATAAATATAACTTAAACATGTCTAATTTAAATAGAGGTCACTGGCATAGAATATTTTATTTTTTATTTTCACTATTTAGATTAATTTTATTGATCTCTCTCTCTCTCTCTTTTTTTAAAGAATTTACTGTCTAGTTTTTCCAATGTTGGCTACTAACAGTTAGCGTTTTGTGTTTATGAATAATTCCATATAACAGGTATTAATAATAATAAAGCCCGTATCACACGACACTTGCTTATACTAGAAATCAAGTATGCTAGCTAGCACCTAGATATCTGTATACTAGCTAGTACAATGGAAATGGGACTATAGTATTCACACGCTGCTAGTTTGGTACTAGGTCCTAGTGCAAATATTTATCGAACGTCAGAGATTAATTTTGAGTGCAACAGCTGCATTAATTACTAATAAAGATATCGAAAATTATGAGAGGGAGCGTAGGAAAAAGAATATAGACACGGGAATGGTTGGGAAAGACGAAATAATAGTCGCAGGATGCTAAATATAATACATTCGGAGGTTAGGTAATATACATTCGGGGTGATACAAACGTTTAGTATCTCCCTAAATTTGTATTCATTTATTTACATTGTGGTCAGAGGTCCCTAAGCCCATGGGTGTCCAAGTACAGTATCCTTGATAAACAAATGTTCTTTTTTAGGCCTACGCACACTTTATATTCTAAAAAAACAAACAAAAAAACGCCCAAGGTTGGCATGCTATCAAGTTTATTTAGATTAAAATTGGGTCTGGAACATAGTTTGTCGTTTTTAGGTGACATGTTTTAAATTAAATTTATATATATTAAATATATTGTCATACTGTGCCAATTTGGTATTATATAAACAAGGTTGTTTAGAATAATTTTCTGCCAACAACAAAGTCACATCCAATGACCATTTATATCATTTATCTACAAAACAGTCTCAGCGCACATGATTGGTTGAATTACACAGACTAGTGTCGAAACTAGTACGAAAATAGCACGTGTTCTATCCTAACAACTAGTATGGTAGCCAGTACCAAGTGGCAGAACCAGTATACTTTTTCTGATTCACACATGGGGTAGACACTCAATTAGACAAGACCAGATCTGTAAAAAGGTTCGGGGGACGGCCACTGCTGTTAGTGTCGCACAGCAATGACGTAGTTTTCCCATAATTCGTTGGTGGCCATTTTATTTTTTGTTTTTTTCTTAATAATGTTCCTGCTTAACCTAATTCTCCATAATAGTACAATTTACATATTTATAATTCAACATTAATACTGTGACGCTCAAGTTTATCTTAGGATTGATGTTTTAACTTTTATTTTTAAATGTTATAATTTAATACTATAACTTATCGTAACTGATTTTGTTTTTTACTATTTCAACTTTGGTTAATTGATCTATACGGTGTTGTTGTAAGACTTTTTTTTATAATATGTGGACACATACTTTTGTAATTGTAATATATAATGTTTTGTCTCTTTGATATTTAAATATGCCTAGAAAAAGCTTGTGTTGTGTGCCACAATGTGAATATGTGCCTGGAACAGTGCGGCATAGATTTCCCGTGTATGAAGAAAGAGAATTTAATATATGGGTTCAAAGAATTAATAACCCTGTTTTTAAAGAATTTGATGATATTAAGATTTATAAGAACTTTTTGGTTTGCGATAAGCATTTTGCTGATAACTGCAGAAGTTTGGGAACGAAAAAACTAAACAGATTGTCTCTTCCAACCCTTGCTTTGCCAGGTGAGTAAGATTATCTTAGTTTCTATTCTTAAAAGAATCAAGCTTAGGTTAAGTTTCTAGTAAAACAAATGCGGTTTTAGTTTTATTGATTTCAATGTGTTATTTTATCAACTGATATGCCATCACTGACGTTTGTCCTTACGCAGCAGCCTCTGCGAAGTATGTTTGACAATTGTATTTTCCTCCGCTAATGCTTTCGACCTAAGCATTGGGGATTGAACACAAAAATTGGTACATAAAAGTCACTTTATTTGAGAAATGCTAAAAAGAGGTAATTTTATACTACCAATAACCTCAGAAATAAGTGGAGAATCGATTAAAACTAGAAACTAGAGGTTCTTTTTATAACAAACTTAAACCTAAATGTCGATAATTTATATTTATTATTATTGTTCTTAAGCAACCTGATTGTGTGAATTCATTTAAAAGGATCAAATAATTTTCTGACTTTGTTGTATGTGACGTCATGAAGTATCTACATAGTTAATCTTGAAACAAATTACTGTCGAGTGTAATCTAGTAATGTTTAGGCCTACATTTGAACTTAGTTTTTGGTGAGTTCTTCAAATAATAGTTATAATAAATAATTCATAGTCCAGATATAATATTTTAAGATGAAATGTATAAGTTAAACAGTGCTTATTTTTATACCATATTTATAAAGAAAGGGCCTTGGATAGTACCTAAACATAAATTATTAAAAAATAACTTGTGCTATAAGAATGCTGATGCTTAAAATTTGTTAGGATGGTTTTCAAAAACATGTGATCAACATAATAAACAGAAAATAAAGCCATTACCAAGAGTGTGGCCTAGTCAGGATTTTTTAAAGCTATTGTCTGAAAAACCTGGAAAAGTCAGTGAATTTTATATAAGGATTTGTAGCCACCCTGTTAAAAAAAAGGGTCATAATGATTTTATAAATTAAAATGAATAAACAATATGGACTTAATACAGTATTTCAAATTATTAATTATTAAGGTTAATATTATTTAATTAAACAAAATTCACCAAAATTACATGAAAACTTTAATACTTACAAACATGGTATTGTGATCTGTGGTAAACACATTTGCGTGGAGAGAGAGTGGAAAACCATTTAGGAAAAACCACCCCCAGTTCACCCGATCGAGATTCGAACCTTGATCTCCCTGTCCTCAGCAGTCGAGGTCAATACGACTAGCGCGTTAGCCAACTATGCCATCGAGGCAAAAAAGGGTTTAGCTTAATATTGAACTAAACTTGTCTTGTTTACAATAGTATTTTTTTTTTTTAAGGTTTCGATGAAGAACCAGGAAAACATTCCTTGGAGCAAAGTGTTTCCAATGTATCAGGTCTAGATAGTAGACCTAGTGAGGATTCAACAAATTTGCAAGTATTTCCGCTCCAAGAGTCCAAATCATTATATCAAGGTGGGTCAATCTCTTAATATAAGGTTAATATGAGCCACAATTAGGGTGTTCATATTTTGGCAAGTTTATTACTCAGAAGTTCACAATATATAGGCCTAAGCATTTAGAATGAATGTACTTATGAAATAACATTTTTACACCCCTAAGTTAGGCAAGCTGAGCATAACACATAGCGCCAAGGATGCCACAATTTTCTCCAACCTAATAAAATATATTCTGTATGTGTGTATTGGACCCCATTTAAAATCCATTTCAAGCCGTATCCACCTAGAAAACCATAACCTCTTTACATATAAAGTATGCCTTGAGTAGAAATTTACTAACAAAGAGCTCTAAAGTTATTCAGATGCATAGTTATTAACTATTATCCTTTGTAGTATCTTATATCCTATTTTATTTTGTAGTAGGTCTACCTATTTTGCATAGGCCCTACCACCAAGAATGTAGCCACAAATAATACCTCAAACCTTAAATACGCTACTGAAAGGTAGATTATAAAAATATTGATTCTAAAAACTGCTATCACATTAAAAAAAAATGTAGTTAATGTAATAAATGAAAAAAAAATCAACAGCTTAAACTGTGGAAAGATAGATTAGGTGGGCCTACATTGAAAAAATATCTGAAAGACTTGGAAAAGTCAGGGAATTTAACCTAATACAAGTTTTGCAACAGGATTTTGAATTATATTAGATACAAGATGTTTGTTCCATCCTAAATATGTGTATCACCCTCCCCTTACCTACATTTTCACTTATGGGCTAAAATATTCCCCTGAAAGTATGCAGCCTACTTGTAAACATTAGGTCTAGATCTAGTCTCTTGTCTATGTGTATCTCTCTTGAACTTTAATGATAAGTGCAAACCAATATATCACATTTTAATCTTTACTGTTCATTTCTTCTACAGACACAACTGAAAAGACGACTCCACAGAACAAACTAGGATTTAAACCTACTACACTTCATGAAACCGGGCATTTTATTACTCCGAAGAAAACAAAACGGTGTCTAGAATTCCAAACTTCTCACAGGAGATCCAGATCAACACCAGGTATGAATATCGGCTATCAAAATAGTAAAAAACATTATTAGTTACCAATGTTCAATTTCGTACATGCATATCAGCTTGAAATAGTACATAGCTATAAAGTCTTAAGGCCTACCAGCAATGTAATTTATAATAACACACTTAAGGACTGTTATTAAACACATAAAAACTTGTATAATTTATTACACTTAATTAATATCTTGCAGATTAGTATAATATAATCATACAATTGGTATTATTACCCATATAGACAATCCAAAACTATGTAATACTTACTGATCTAGAGATCAGGAATGTGAATTTTTAATGTGATAAATCAACAATTGTCTAATGAGGCTGTGAAACCAATTTCCTTTTCCATTTACTAGAATTTTCTACAACTTTGAATCAACCTAGATACTTAATTGCTTTGTCACTGGTGAAGACGTGGGAAGTATTGAGTTTAGGTAACTTTTGATCTAGGAGGATAAACTTCAAATACTGCACATTGGCTTCTGTGCCCAAGACCGTTATTAATTTAATATATCTCTATCCAGAGTTAGCAAAACTCGCTAAAATATATTTTTCTCATATTTGTTACTAACATGATTCACTCAAATTTTTTTCTTTGTATTTTTTTTATTGTGTATCTAATTTTTCTCCGGGATTGTGCACCATTGTATCCAACACCTTGTGTGCAAAAACTGAAATAAGATGGGAAACTTTATGATGATTCCACTAACAAGAATTCTGAGAATTGAATAAGACAAAAATTATATATAACTATTTGTAACATTTTTATTTTTTCAACTTTTTAACAACTTACCCAAATCACAGGTATACTTTAATAGGCCTGTTGATGAACATGTGTTTTTACATGTGCTACTAACACCATATATTGTTTATTTGATTAATACTCTTCAAAGTTTTAATTTATTTAATTATTAAAGGTTAGGTTAAGTTATTGGTAAATACCAACTTTGAGTAATTTTTATTTTGGTTTTAATAGATACTATGTATTCTTGGTGTCTTTATACTCGTTCAGGTCGTATGCTTATATACTAGGCCTAATTACGCTAATGAGTTAGGGATTAGGAAGGTTGAATTTAAAGGAAGTGCACTCTCATTTGCCTGGAGGGAGATTGGAAAATCATTTAGGAAAAACCCATTCTCATTTTACCCGACCAGGTTCAAACCACAATCTTTCCGTCCTCAACAGGCCAGTCTAACACGAGTGACACGTTAGACCCCTCAGCCACTGAGGTGGTTGTATCCTTTTTAGTGGAATGATGGTGTTAAATCATTTGTTATTTCCTATAAAAAAAGAGGGTCTTATTTGAACTATTTTTTGAATACCATCTGCTTTTTATCTTTAAAAATTTAGATTTTCCTCTCTCCATTGCACACTTTGGCATTTAATCATATTTTTGTTTATTCTTGTTATTTTATGTTTATACTAATTGATTTTAATTTTGCTTTGTTTTTAGTGAGAAAGAAGAAAGGCTTATTAGGCAGAGTCAATGTGTCTCGAGCAAGCAACCTGACACCAAAAGCTCACTATATTTACAGTGTGGCCTCTCAGTTACAAAAAAAAAATGCTCGGTTATCTAGAAGATGTTTGTCATTCAAACAAAGATTGACAGCAGCCCAGAAATGTGTGGACACAGTAAAGTTTGGAAAATTCATTTCAAAATTAAATTCAACAACCCGGACATTTATAGAATCTCAAATAAGAAATCAAAACAAGCATCCTAAAGGATATAGATTCTCAACCGAAGATAAAATTTTAAGTCTATCACTTTTTAAACAGAGTGGTAAAGGTTACCGCTTGCTTTCAAAGATTTTTGCTTTACCGAGTAAAAAATCAATTATGCGGTTGTTGAGGAAAGTTCCATTCAAGGCTGGATTGAATGACCAAATTTTCAAGCACCTGAAAGAAACTGTTTCTAAAATGAAGCCACGCGATAAATATTGTACTCTAATTTTTGATGAAATGTCCCTATCACCTGGTCTCACTTATAAGGCATGTGATGATGTAATTGAGGGATTTGAGGATTTGGGTGGTGGCAACAGGAAACCAATATTTTCAGACCATGCAATAGTATTTATGTTAAGAGGAATACATAGGAAGTGGAAACAACCTATTTCATACAACCTTGTGCAGAGCACAATAAAAACCCATGACTTGGTTAGATGCATTAGAGAGACCATTCGATGTTCGCTCAAAGTAGGACTTAAAGTGATTGCCACTGTTTGTGACCAAGGATCAACAAATGTGTCAGCACTGAACTATTTGAAGAAAGAAACTAACGAATTCTTCATGAGACAACACAAAGAAAACCCCAGCAATGGATTTTTGATTGATGGTGTTGAGATTGTTCCACTGTTTGATCCCCCCCATCTGATGAAAGGTATCAGAAATAATCTGCTCACTAAAAACCTTTTGTTTACTGAGAACAATAAGAGGAAAATTGCCAAGTGGGATCATATAGTACAATTCTACAAGCTAGATAGAATTGAAGATGATGACAGGAGAATGTGCCCCAAGCTTACGGATGAACATGTTCTTCCTGGGAAAATAAAAAAATGAAAGTTAAATGTTGTACTCAAGTATTTAGCCAGAGGGTATCATCCATCATGAGGAGGCTTGCACAATGGTCTGGTAAGTATTTTTTATAGCTGCAAATTCTTCTGAATGTTCCATAATAAGAAAGTATGTTAAAACCCTGTTAGTCCAAACTTCATTAGTCCAAAAGTTTGCATAAGCCAAACTGAAATTAAAAAAAAACAGTTATCAAAAGATAAAAAAAAAATGTTGAGCACTTTGCGTTAAAGAAAATATAAGTTTCAATATAGATGTTTATGTGTACAACTAATATGATTTTTTTATACACTCCCTTCATAAAGCTTAAAGGCACAAAGCATTCCTGTTATATAAGTAAAATTTTAAATGTTTTTGTTTTCTAATGCTACGGATCTCGGATTCCTTTCATTCTTCATCTAGTGTCCCAATAGTATATTGTTAGTTGGGTTGGTCTCTTGTATTCTACTGTGCTTAGCACTGATGCAAGTGGTCTCCATTCATGATAGTATCTGGTAATTTACACAGGGTACATTGGAGTGAGGTATAAATCTTTAGTCTATGTAACCCGCTTCAGTGGCTGAGTGAACTAACGAGTCACTCTTGTATTAAACTGTCCTGCTGAGGACGGAGTGATCATGGTTCAAACCCGTTCTGGTGCACTGAGGATTAAAAAAATCTTGTTTTTCACTCTCACTCTATGCATATGCAAGTGAACTTTATTTAAATTCATCCTTTCTCATCCATAACACATAAGCATATTACCCGGACGGGTAGTAAGTTGTAAGATGGGGTGCTTAAAAAAAGTAATGTAGATGTACAGCTAAACAATCATATCCCTTGGTTAATCGGAATAGGGCTACAGCTTTCTTTGCAAAAAATCTAGAATCAGATTTTTATCTTCAATAATTATGTTCCATTTTTGCCTACACAATAATTTCTGAATTATTCCATTTGTTTAGTCTTAAATAAGTTCTAGCCGCATTGTGACAGCATGATGTCATATTTTTTGTTTTTATTTGCTTAACATGGGCACCTTACGTTGCTAAGATATCAAGTTTATTCATTTCCTTCAATACCTACACGAGATGGTATCCATTGTAAGGTTATTTGTTTTCCAAGGTTTGTAGTATTTGCAATGTATGATGTATTTCTTTTATTGTACTGTCACATGGGTACAGTGTTTTTATATGATTTTAAAAGTGTGTTTAAATTAAGTTCATTCAAATATTTTTGACATCAAATTAGGACTAACTCACATCATTTGATTTTACTGATGATTATCTTATCTGAAATTGTTGTGACAACATACATTTCTTTTAGTAGGTGTGACTATCTCGCCAGAGCATCTTACACCTGAAGCAGAAGACACGGCTGACCTGCTTCTTTTTATGGATCGTCTCTTTGATAGTGTTAATGGGAGCAGTGCAGTGCCAATCAAGGGTAAGAAATTGAGATGTGCTGTCACAAAGAAGTCCGAGCACGAGGAATTTTGGAAAATTGCTATAAAGGTGCTAACCTCAATGTCTTATAAATGTCCAGAGACAAGCCGTGAATCCACTCCACCGAGCCTGAAACATTGGGTTTCTACCCTCCGTGGATTTCGATACCTTTCAACACATTTATTTGAGCAAGGTTTTAAATTTGTCAGCCTAAGAAACTTTAATCAAGACCCGGTTGAAAACTTTTTTGGGTGTATACGAAGCCACGGTGCACGCAATGTAAATCCCAGCAGCATGTCATTTATTTCTTCTTTTAAATCCCTAATCATTACAAATTTTATGTCGTCAAACTCTCTTGGTTTTAACTGTGAAGAGGATGACACAGAAGGGGCATTAGACTCCCTGAGAAGTTTTATTCAAGATGATGTGCTTGCAGATTCTCCACAGAGTTCTGAAACATGTTCTTATGCAATGCCCCACGCAAGGAAGTTGTTGCTCCACAGAGTAGGATCGCCGTGGCAGCACATACATATGTAACCGGTTTTATTTCAAAGAAAATATTTGCATTAACAAAAGATTGTGAAACATGCAGGGGGGAACTAATGTCTCAACAAGAGCAACCACAGCACGAATTCATTGTGGCTAGACGCTATTCACCAAAGGCATTATGCCTTCCACACACAGGCTTTGTATTAATTTGTGGAGACATTGTAATGGCAATACAAAATAAATTGCCCCAAAACTGTCACAAAATTAATATATCTAAGATATTATCAAAGTTTATCTTGGAAGAAGTGGACTTTTCTTTATTAACTTGTCCCAGACATGATGTAAAGACATTAACGACTAAGCTTGTTATAAAATTGATGATCTATGCATGGATAACAAATGTTAATAGAATTTTAGCAGGAAAACAATCCTTGTCAACTTATTCGACGGATCCTATTAAGATTCAAGCCCAGAAACTTTGTAATAAATATCTGAAAGTAGGCAACAAGAAGTAACCTAGCCAAAATAAATTTTACAAAAAGTTTTATAGAAAGCCGCCACATATTCAAGTATTTCTATTGAGATGTTTTAAATAGTTTAAAAAAAATATGAACCTGACTTTAACCATGCTTGCTTTAACAGCTTTAGTAATTATAAGTTTTGAAGTATGGAATGTTATTTCTTTGAGGCTGGTCTCTGGAATAGTTGTGCTTTCTTTTTCTTTTTTTCAGTGTTATGCAATCCTCTGGAAATGTATAATCTTGTGTAGGCCTTAAAGTTGGTTTATGGCTTGATGTATGTCAAATATTTTCCTAATCATAGGAGCATTGATTACCACTGCTTGTATTGCTGATTTATAGTCATTGAGAATTACTGCTTTCTGAAAGGATCTTACATGGTAGGATAGTTGTATTCAAGCAGATTTAATGAGCCCCAATCTTTTGTCAAAATTAGTTGAGTTTGGTCTAACAGGAATACAGTATACAAGGAGAATAGTTTGGTTTTTGGTTTTATAATTTGTTCTGCCAACTCAACTTTAGGTTCAATTTATATTTGGCTAATAAGGTATATTAATGGTATATTTTCCCAACATTGATATGATAGTTTTGTTGCAGCTGTTTGACTGTTTAGATACATCCATTCTGGGATTTAGGGATTCTTGGTGATTATTTATATGTCCCCCAATGATCATAGTGTCTTTAATATCTCTTATAGAACAAGACTTCTTTTCTTGTGAGGAATTCTTGGTGTATGCTTGTGATGCTATGGTGGGTGTGGTGCGAACTGCTCCTGTAATTACTCTCATGGTTTGATTTTAGATTTGTTATATAGTATTTTAAGATGTGACTGAGGTGCATTTAACTCCCATATTGTGCAATAGAGTGATATGTGTTTTGAATGTGGTATTTAATTCTGATGTAAAACATCCCACTTTGAGCTAATATTTTTTTGCATTTTTCCACCAATATTTTTGTGTTATTTTCATTTTAATATTGTATCAGATTTTCCTCCAAGGTACTTGTAACATTCATTTAATTCTATATTTTCATTATTTAAACTTATTGTGATTGATGTTATTTGATGAAACAGGGTAAAGATTTCATAGTTTGTTTTTATTGTTTTGACTAGCATGTCATTATCCTTGGTTGTGTTTTGCCGATGTTCAAATTAGCTCATCAGCAAATAATGCATTTTTAATGTTTGTTATTTGCCATAATATTAAATAATGTGGTAATGGACACAGCTCCTTGAAGTAACTGCCATTGATTTTTAAAATATTATTTATGATTTTTTTTTTCAAGAGCTGAAGGAGGTCTTTCATACTGAAAGCCTGTGTAAACAGCTCTTTGTAAAGTGTAAATATGTGCATATATTCAATCAAGCAAATCAGTTTAATTAGTAATCTTTTTATATATATAAATATATATATATATATATATACACACACACACACACAGAGAGAGAGAGAGAGAGAGAGAGAGAGAGATTATAAATATGTAAATAATTGTTAGTTAATGTAAGTTGTTTGCTAATGCTCCGGATCTTGGATTCCTTCCATTTTCCGCCTAGTGTCCCAATAGTATTTTGTTAGTCGGGTTGGTATTTCATCCTGTATTTTGGTTATTGCTTGGCACTGTTGCAAGTGGTCTCCCCATTCATGATCGTATCTGGTACATGTTAGCTACAGACAGGGAAAACCTGGAAAAGTCAGGGAATTTTCGGATGGCAGGGAAATGTCATGGTATTTAACTAAAAATAAGGAAAAGTCAGGGAATTAAAAATTGTCTAAAATGTCCCATTAATTTTGCAACTACACAAAAACAAAAGTTAATATCTAAATAAAATAACATTCTAATATTTTAAATAACCGATAAAACTGTTTGCTTGGTAGATACAAATTTTTTTTAATATGTGATCAATAATAAATAAAACAAGTCAGCGTCCACCATGAAGTCCACCAATGAAGTCAATGCTCCACCACAATCACAAAGTGTATTCCTTTTTAAGATAAATCGGATTTATCAAAATTTGTGGCTACGGATCATTGATACAATATTGGCTCAAATTAACATGTGTTGAAATATTAATAAATAATAAAGGGGGTTGTATGTGTGTCCCTATTGCTCTACTCCCATGGACTGTCTGAGATTTGGTTTGAAACCTTTGGCATTTTATGTATAACCTGATCAGTGGACGGATAGTAAGACTGGTGACAAAAAACAAATGTGTAGTAATAGCTAATATTTTAAAATATGTTTTTACTAGGATGTGGATGTGTGTGTTTGTATAAGTATTTTTTACCGAGTTCGTACTCCAATAGTGACAGGATTTGTTTATTCAGAAAAACAATTTGCTGGAAAAAGATCTATTATAAGCCTAGATAAAACACACAGGTTTGAACTTAACATTTACATTAAAAGAAATTCCAAGATAAAGAAAAGATTAGTGCTTTATTAACTTCAGCTCAGCTGATTGGCCAGGAGTCCGCGCCAAAACCTCCCCCTCCCCTGAAAGAACGCAGGTGCATCTCCCAGCTTCCGGGTTCAGCTATCACTACAATGCACAGTGCTTAAAATGAAAAGTAATAAATTTTGACAACCCTATAATTCCAACATAGACTTTAAATAATGAAAAACTATTAGATTAAAAGTTTAAAGGCCTGAAAATGAAGTTAATGAATTGAAATTTAAAATATATATTGCTTACAACTTTGGTTATGATTTACATAACTTATAATTACCATAAAACCCCACACTTTCTTATTTGATTTCTTCTGATTTGATGTCCTCTGATTTGATTTTCTATTTCCATTTGATAGTAATAAAGAGAATTAAATTAGGCCTAGACAAATGGGAAGATGAAAAAATGTATTTATCAGTTTAGTATTCTCAGTATCTAGAGTGTATTAATATGTAAACAATGGCAAACTAATATAATTTTATAAATGAAATGGTTGAGAGCTAAGGGCCTAAAACCCTGACCACTTTACAATATACAATGCCAACATACACACTTAAGTTCATTTTGTGCTTTTACATTAATCACAAATTAATGTTTACATGATATACATCTTTAATGATTACATTACATGTCATAATGTGTTAATTGTGTTTGTTTTATCATTTTGTAAATTATATTTAATACCAAAATTTATGTAATATAGAAAGTTCACCCCCCATTTAACATTTTAGATGATCGAACTTTGCTTCAGCTTTGTAGTATTTTATATTCTTCAATTCAACTTCTTTGAATTGAAAAATTTTACTTGGCACATCCCTAGAAAATATATAAGCAGGTTTTAACCTAAGTGGGGTTATCACACCCCAAAATGAGTATCACGTTAACATTCTATATTGTAGAAGATATTTCTCTTAGCTTTAAGACTTGTTCCAGTATATATCATTTCAATATCTGCATTGTAATAGGTAAAATAGTTTTTCTATGGCAACAGTCATATTGACTTGTATTACTTTCGAATCAGGTGAAATGTTTATGGACATTTAAAAGGCTGTATTTTGTTTTGTTGAATAGGTAAGAACACACAAGCATTGTTTTTGTACTTAATTCAGTAAATAAATCTTTACTGGAATAATGATGATATCGACCAAATTATTAACCAGAGATGTATTTTTGACGAAAGATACAAAGCCCATTCACAAAATCTTTGTTTTGTGAAACGTAGATGTTATTAGCACCGCGTCTTACTACCCGTTCAAGTTATACGCACTTACGCTAATGTCTAATGGTAGGGTGATAGTGAGATGAAATGAAGGACCTACAGTTTAACGTGGAATCCGAACCAAGGTGGCGACCTGGCATTCCACACATTCAACGTAGATGTTACCAACAAGAAAATTTCTTTATTAAATGTGCATGTCCAGTAAAAGTTTACTTCTGAATTTTGATTTTTTTTATATTATCAAAATTATCAATAAATATATAAAATATATTTTATTAAAACCGAATATTTCATAGTAGCAGCTTGACCCGTTCCTCGCACAAATTAGGACATTCAACATCCAGCTACTATTATGTTTATGGTTCCGCCTTGTACAATCATGAGCTAGCTATATGGATTCTTTATATTAAATCTATAATATCTAGTTTTTTTTGTTTGTTTATTTTTAGTTTTTTTCTTCCTGTCTATGATTCAAAATTAAAAACAAATCAAGAAAGATTTTTAGCTATTAAAACATACATTTTGAAGGCTACCCCTTTTACAAATATTTGGAGCAGTCTCTTTTACCTGTCTGACCAATTATAATTTTTAGATTAACAATTTTTTTTATTTATTTACTATAGACCCCACCACCACCCTTATTTCTCGGAGACCCATATTGACATTTTACGTTTTTAGAAACCATTCCTTATCAGATTCACTCCCTTGGGAGTTGAATATTGAAAAATACCAAAAACCTTCCCTGTCTAATATAATTTTTCCAGCTCAAGTGATTTGGAGGATAGAAAAAAACCACCCCTTCCTCACTTCATCCACTTTAGGGATTGAATTCCAAAAATCCTCTGGGCCGTTACCTTAAAAAAAATTCCATTACAAGTTTCATCTTTCCAGCTCAAGTGGTTTTGGGGGTACAGAAAATCACCCTCTTAGGTGTTGAATTTAGAAAGAAAAAAATTGTTTTTTTTATCATAAATACTATATTTTTTCAACATCTTTTTTTTTTACCCCTTTAGGGATCGTTTTCATCCTTTGGGATGAGAATATAAAAAGTTCATCTAACACATATTTTGAATTTTGACCAAGAAAACTCAAGTAAAATTTCATATTTTTCACTCAAGCAGTTTCAGAAAACCCAATTTTTCCCTAATTTTTTAACCCCTCTTATCAGCCCTTTAGGGGTTGATTTTCTGAAAATCTATTCTTATTGGGCACTTAGTAATTAGGGGAAACTGTCCCAAAAATTTCAAATTCCTAGATTCAGTGTTTCTGGTTGTGTGTTTATGGGTGAGTCAGGAGACTTAGCTTTTTATCAACATAAATAAATAGATAAGGATATTTTCTTTCAAGTATGTGGTGATCTTCAAGGTTACATTTCTGATATAATTTTGTAGAACTGTGCTTTGGAATGTTTAAGAGACTTTGGGAATGCTGTAATTATTCTGGGTAATTTACTTTTAAGATGTTTGTTTTGTCTCTGACAAATATTTTTTACTGTAAATTATAAATTGCCATAACAATAGAACGAAAGTGACTTCTTAATATAATTAATAATTAACTTGTGCAAGATTTTTAAAAAATTGAAAAATAAAAAACCATTTTAGAATGATGTTTCAGTCTTCTCTTCAAATAAGAATAAAATAGATGTCAAATAGTTTAAGGGTGACACATTGCCCAGTTATCTATTATGTAATCATTCTTATTTCGGAAATGAAAGTGATTAAATTTGTGAGAAATGTAATATAATAAGCGCTAGGCCTGTGCACAATTTTGAATTTAGTTTAAAATCCTATTATTATTATTTGATGTATTTTGTTATATTTCAGTATAGTAGAATACTCAACACAAATTTGATTTAAAACCTTGTGTGCTCAGGTATAATTTTTCAATTTGAAAGAATCATGGTAAGCCTAAAATAAATGGTTTAATATATAGAAAGTTTTAAAATAAAACATTCAATACGATCTGATCTGATTCTAATAAAAAAAGTTACTTTAATATTTAATCCTGATCATACTATAAATTAGTTTTAGGCCTGAGCTTTGATTCAAAATTTCTTTTAAGCATGAGATTCAGATTCAATTCGAGTCATCCTATATTTGAATTTGATTCAAAATTGAAAATCTTTGATTCACACAGGCTTGATAAGTTTATTATCCATCGATTTGTAAAGTGAGATTATACTTTTGTATTGAAATAAATAGATATTACCTCATGACTTGTTATTATTGCATAAAAACAATCCTTCAAAGTATCAGTTGAATTTTTAATACAGAAGAATGAATGTTTTATATAAGCTGACATCAGTGATGATAGAATAAGATGAATTGATTCTTTTCTTTGCTTAATTAAATATGCAAAAAGTTAGGCAGTTTTAGGAATAACATTTACTTGATAATTTTCAGTATAAATAATGCACACCAACTGCCCTAGGAGTGATTTCCATACTATTTTCATATGCATGCGGATTAAGTTCCCTAAATTTTATTTCCTTATTAAGTATTTAGATTGAGTTACTTAAAATTCACAATAACAAATAAAGATGTATAAGATTTGAATATACCGCCAGAAAGCTTGTTAGTTAGGGATACTGCCACCTAGCGCCACTTACGCAACTGTGGTACTGCAAAACACCACAAGAGCGCCTTCTATATCAATACCTGTTCTATGGATTCACATGACGCTAGATGATGACGTGCTAGCTAGTGCTAGCTAGCCATAGAACAGGTATTGATATAGAAGGCGCTCTTGTGGTGTTTTGCAGTACCACAGTTGCGTAAGTGGCGCTAGGTGGCAGTATCCCTAACTAACAAGCTTTCTGGCGGTATATTCAAATCTTATACATCTTTATTTGTTATTGTGAATTTTAAGTAACTCAATCTAAATACTTAATAAGGAAATAAAATTTAGGGAACTTAATCCGCATGCATATGAAAATAGTATGGAAATCACTCCAAGGGCAGTTGGTGTGCATTATTTATACTGAAAATTATCAAGTAAATGTTATTCCTAAAACTGCCTAACTTTTTGCATATTTAATTAAGCAAAGAAAAGAATCAATTCATCTTATTCTATCATCACTGATGTCAGCTTATATAAAACATTCATTCTTCTGTATTAAAAATTCAACTGATACTTTGAAGGATTGTTTTTATGCAATAATAACAAGTCATGAGGTAATATCTATTTATTTCAATACAAAAGTATAATCTCACTTTACAAATCGATGGATAATAAACTTATCAAGCCTGTGTGAATCAAAGATTTTCAATTTTGAATCAAATTCAAATATAGGATGACTCGAATTGAATCTGAATCTCATGCTTAAAAGAAATTTTGAATCAAAGCTCAGGCCTAAAACTAATTTATAGTATGATCAGGATTAAATATTAAAGTAACTTTTTTTATTAGAATCAGATCAGATCGTATTGAATGTTTTATTTTAAAACTTTCTATATATTAAACCATTTATTTTAGGCTTACCATGATTCTTTCAAATTGAAAAATTATACCTGAGCACACAAGGTTTTAAATCAAATTTGTGTTGAGTATTCTACTATACTGAAATATAACAAAATACATCAAATAATAATAATAGGATTTTAAACTAAATTCAAAATTGTGCACAGGCCTAGCGCTTATTATATTACATTTCTCACAAATTTAATCACTTTCATTTCCGAAATAAGAATGATTACATAATAGATAACTGGGCAATGTGTCACCCTTAAACTATTTGACATCTATTTTATTCTTATTTGAAGAGAAGACTGAAACATCATTCTAAAATGGTTTTTTATTTTTCAATTTTTTAAAAATCTTGCACAAGTTAATTATTAATTATATTAAGAAGTCACTTTCGTTCTATTGTTATGGCAATTTATAATTTACAGTAAAAAATATTTGTCAGAGACAAAACAAACATCTTAAAAGTAAATTACCCAGAATAATTACAGCATTCCCAAAGTCTCTTAAACATTCCAAAGCACAGTTCTACAAAATTATATCAGAAATGTAACCTTGAAGATCACCACATACTTGAAAGAAAATATCCTTATCTATTTATTTATGTTGATAAAAAGCTAAGTCTCCTGACTCACCCATAAACACACAACCAGAAACACTGAATCTAGGAATTTGAAATTTTTGGGACAGTTTCCCCTAATTACTAAGTGCCCAATAAGAATAGATTTTCAGAAAATCAACCCCTAAAGGGCTGATAAGAGGGGTTAAAAAATTAGGGAAAAATTGGGTTTTCTGAAACTGCTTGAGTGAAAAATATGAAATTTTACTTGAGTTTTCTTGGTCAAAATTCAAAATATGTGTTAGATGAACTTTTTATATTCTCATCCCAAAGGATGAAAACGATCCCTAAAGGGGTAAAAAAAAAAGATGTTGAAAAAATATAGTATTTATGATAAAAAAAACAATTTTTTTCTTTCTAAATTCAACACCTAAGAGGGTGATTTTCTGTACCCCCAAAACCACTTGAGCTGGAAAGATGAAACTTGTAATGGAATTTTTTTTAAGGTAACGGCCAGAGGATTTTTGGAATTCAATCCCTAAAGTGGATGAAGTGAGGAAGGGGTGGTTTTTTTCTATCCTCCAAATCACTTGAGCTGGAAAAATTATATTAGACAGGGAAGGTTTTTGGTATTTTTCAATATTCAACTCCCAAGGGAGTGAATCTGATAAGGAATGGTTTCTAAAAACGTAAAATGTCAATATGGGTCTCCGAGAAATAAGGGTGGTGGTGGGGTCTATAGTAAATAAATAAAAAAAATTGTTAATCTAAAAATTATAATTGGTCAGACAGGTAAAAGAGACTGCTCCAAATATTTGTAAAAGGGGTAGCCTTCAAAATGTATGTTTTAATAGCTAAAAATCTTTCTTGATTTGTTTTTAATTTTGAATCATAGACAGGAAGAAAAAAACTAAAAATAAACAAACAAAAAAACTAGATATTATAGATTTAATATAAAGAATCCATATAGCTAGCTCATGATTGTACAAGGCGGAACCATAACATAATAGTAGCTGGATGTTGAATGTCCTAATTTGTGCGAGGAACGGGTCAAGCTGCTACTATGAAATATTCGGTTTTAATAAAATATATTTTATATATTTATTGATAATTTTGATAATATAAAAAAAATCAAAATTCAGAAGTAAACTTTTACTGGACATGCACATTTAATAAAGAAATTTTCTTGTTGGTAACATCTACGTTGAATGTGTGGAATGCCAGGTCGCCACCTTGGTTCGGATTCCACGTTAAACTGTAGGTCCTTCATTTCATCTCACTATCACCCTACCATTAGACATTAGCGTAAGTGCGTATAACTTGAACGGGTAGTAAGACGCGGTGCTAATAACATCTACGTTTCACAAAACAAAGATTTTGTGAATGGGCTTTGTATCTTTCGTCAAAAATACATCTCTGGTTAATAATTTGGTCGATATCATCATTATTCCAGTAAAGATTTATTTACTGAATTAAGTACAAAAACAATGCTTGTGTGTTCTTACCTATTCAACAAAACAAAATACAGCCTTTTAAATGTCCATAAACATTTCACCTGATTCGAAAGTAATACAAGTCAATATGACTGTTGCCATAGAAAAACTATTTTACCTATTACAATGCAGATATTGAAATGATATATACTGGAACAAGTCTTAAAGCTAAGAGAAATATCTTCTACAATATAGAATGTTAACGTGATACTCATTTTGGGGTGTGATAACCCCACTTAGGTTAAAACCTGCTTATATATTTTCTAGGGATGTGCCAAGTAAAATTTTTCAATTCAAAGAAGTTGAATTGAAGAATATAAAATACTACAAAGCTGAAGCAAAGTTCGATCATCTAAAATGTTAAATGGGGGGTGAACTTTCTATATTACATAAATTTTGGTATTAAATATAATTTACAAAATGATAAAACAAACACAATTAACACATTATGACATGTAATGTAATCATTAAAGATGTATATCATGTAAACATTAATTTGTGATTAATGTAAAAGCACAAATGAACTTAAGTGTGTATGTTGGCATTGTATATTGTAAAGTGGTCAGGGTTTTAGGCCCTTAGCTCTCAACCATTTCATTTATAAAATTATATTAGTTTGCCATTGTTTACATATTAATACACTCTAGATACTGAGAATACTAAACTGATAAATACATTTTTTCATCTTCCCTTTTGTCTAGGCCTAATTTAATTTTCTTTTTAAATTTTAACAAAAAAATCAAATGGGAAAAAGTTAAAACAAAAATTCCAGGAAGGGGACACAAATTTCCGGGGGGAAGGGGGGGGGGGGGAAAATTAATTTAATTTTTTAAAATTTTTTAAAGGGGTTTTAATTTAATTTTTTTAAAAGGGGGGGGTTATTTAAAATCCATTTAACCCAAATTTTTTTAAAAAGGCTTAATTTTTTTAAATTTTTAAAATTCAAATTCTTTTTTAAAAACTTTCATTTTCCCAGGCCTTTTAAACCCCTTCCCTTTTTTTAATTCCTAATTTAGATTTTTCCCCCCCAAAAAATTAAAAATTTAAAAATTTCCCCTATGTTGGAATTTAATTTAGGGTGTCAAAAATTTTTTTAAACTTTTTACATTTTTAAGCCCTTGGGGGGGGCATTGGGTAGGGGGGGTTTTTCAGCGGGGGGGGAACCCGGGGGGGAAGGGGCGGGGGGGGGGGAGGGGGCCCAACCTCGTTCTTTTTCGGTGGGGGGGGGGGAGGTTTTTTTTGGAGGCCGGGGAAAATCCGGGGGGGAATTTCAGCTGGGTTTTTTTGGGGAAATTTTTTTTTTAATTTTTTTAAAAAAAATTTTTTTTTTTTTAACTTTTTCTTTAATTTTTCCTTTTTTAATTTTTTTTTTTTTTCTTTTAATTTTTTTGGTAAATTTTTTTTTTGGGTTAAATTTTTTTTCAATTTTTTTTTTTTTTTTTTTTACCTTTTTTTTTTGGGTTTTTGTTTTTTTTTTTTTTTTTCAAAAGGGCTTTTTTTTTTTAATTAAAAAAAAAAAAGTTTTTTTTTTCCTTTTTTCCAAACCCCCAAAGGGGTTTTTTTTTTTTTTAGGAAACCTAAACCAAAAATCCTTTTCCCCCCTAATTGGAGGTTTAAAAAACCGTTAAAAAAAAAACTTTAATACAAACCCCCAACCCCAAAAAACCAAACATCCTTTTTTAATCCCTTAAAACCCCATATTTTAAATTTCCCCTTTTATTTACCCCTTTATTAACCCAAAAACCCCCCCCCATTTTTTTTTTTGTCGGGTGGGGGGGGGTGGGGGGGGGGGGGGGGGGGGGAGGGGGGGGGGGGGGACCCCGGGGGTGGGGGGGGGGGTGGTTTGTGGGGTGGGGGGGGGGGTGGGGGGTTGGGGGGGGGGGTTTTGGACGGGAAAAGGTTTTTTTGGGCGGGAAGGGTTTTTTACCCCGTCCCGGGGTTTTTCAGGTTTTTTACATTTAAAATTTTTTTTTTTTTTTTGCCAAATTTTTTTTTTTTTTTTTTTTTTTCAAAAACCAAATTTTTTTCAGGGGGGCCCCAGTTCCTTTTGGGGGGTGAGGGGAATAGGGGGACACCCCTTTTTACAAACCCCCTTTAAATTATTTTTTTTAATATTTCAACCAACTTTTTTGGGGTAATTTGGGGCCTAAATTGGGGGTTTTAATAATCCGTTTGGCCAAAAAAAATTTGATTTTTTCCGTTAATTCTTAAAAATTTAAATACACCCTTTTTTGATTGGTTGGAAAAGGGGGGGCATTCTTTTGGGTTACCCCAGGGGAAAAACCGGGGACGGGTTTTAATTTTTTTGACCTTTAAAAAATTTTACCCCCCCCGGGCCAAACCAGGGGACGTTTTTTTAAAATTAAATGTTATTTTTTAATTTGGGGTATAATCTTTTGGGTTTTGTCCCAATTGCAAAAATTTATATAATTTTAGGGGGTTAAAAAACCCAGTTTTTCCATATTTTTGGGTTAAAAACCCCTTTGGGTCTTAAGGGGGGGGGAAACCCCGGGGGGGGTTTTGGGGTTTTTGGGGTTGGTTAACCTTGCCAGAAAGGGATCATGGGGGGGGAAATGAATTTCCAAGCAATTTAACCCTTCGGGGGGCCCCCGTTAAAAAAATAAACAGAGGAACAGGCAAAAAGGAAAGGGGAAACCAAGGGGGATCCGGGGCTTAAAAACCTTCTTTCTTAAAAATTTTTACTTTTATTCCTTTCTCTTTTTTTTTTTTTGTTGTGGTGGTTTTATTAAA
Source organism: Timema cristinae (assembly GCA_039000515.1). Taxonomy (NCBI): domain Eukaryota; kingdom Metazoa; phylum Arthropoda; class Insecta; order Phasmatodea; family Timematidae; genus Timema; species Timema cristinae. Next base: position 2,312,370 of record JBCFYV010000012.1, read on the forward strand.
ATTTATAATTTTTTTGATTTCTAATTAAAACCTGATTTGGGCCTTGTTGGAATTTAGGGGGGCCCACTTTTTTAAGGGCCCTTTAAAATAAGGTTTCCACAGGTTAAAGAAAAAAAAGCCCTCCTTCCCCTTTTTGGGGAAATAAAAAATTTTTTTTTTTTTTTAAATTTAATTTTTTTTTTTTTTTTTTTTTATTTTAAAAATAAAGGGGCATTTAAACTTCAATTTTGACCCTGTTTTTCCCATTACCACTTTTTTTTTTTTAATTTATTTTTGGGAAAAAAACCCAAAACATTAAAAAATTTTTGCATTTATTTGTTGGGGGAGCTAATTTGGGAACATGGGCAAAACAAAAACCAAGGAAAATTTTTGACATTTAGGAAAAAACAAAAAAAAAAACAAACAGAAATCTTTTTACCCCCTGTTTTTTTATAAAATTAACTTTTCAACCACAAAAAGGGTTTTTTAAATAAGGGGAAAAATATGAATTAAAGGGAATTTTTACAATTTCCTTTGGGGGGGAAAAAATTCTTAATACAATAAAAAAAAGGGGGAAAAAATAACAAAAAAAAACCTTTTGGTGGAAAAAGGGGCAAAAAAAAAAAAAAAAAAAAAAAATTAAAAAAAAAAAAAAAAAGCCCCAAATTTGGGGATTTTTTTTTTTTTCCCTTCAAAATTTTAAATACCCCCTTTTTCAAAACACATATCACTCAATTTGCACAATAGGGGGATTTTTAAAATGCCCCTCGGGTCCACATCAAAAAAAAATACAAATTTTAACAAATTTTAAAATAAAAAACCAAATGATTTAAAAGGTTAATTTAAAAAAAACGGAAAGCATTTCCCGAAAACCACACCCACCATGGGAACACAACATACCCCAAAAAATTCCTCACAAGGAAAAAAAAAAAGTTTTTTTTTCTATAAGAGAAAATTAAAGACACTATAAAATTTCATTGGGGGGGGGAAACCAAAAATATAAAATAAAAAAACCCCAAGGGGGGGGGGAAACCGGGCTAAATCCCAAAAATTTTGGGTATGTACCCTAAACATTTAAACATTTTTTTGCAAAAAATTTTTTTTAACCCCCTACCCAATATCAAGGGAAGGGAAAAAATAAAAATATACCATTAAAAAATCCTTATTACCCCAAATTTAATAAAATTAACCAAAAAAGTTAAAGTTGGCAGACGGGGGGTTGGAAAAAAAAAAAAAAAAAAATTTATTAAAACCAAAAAAAAAAAATTTCCCAAACTATTCTCCTTGAAAAACTTTTAACCCTTTGTTAGAAAAAAAAAAAACTCAACAAATTTTTTAAAAAAAAAATTTGGGGGGGGGGGGGCCCCATTAAATCTTTTTTAAATTCAACAAATTCCTACCATTTTTAAGACCCCTTTTTTCGGGGAAAGAAATTTAAAAAATTTTAAATGAAAAATAAAAAAAAAGGAAATAAAAAAAAAAATTTTTTGGGCGGGGGTGTTTAATTTTTTCCCAAAGGGCCCTCTCCTGATTAGGGAAAAACTAAAGGGGGAAACGGCCCCCAAAAAAAAACATCAAAGCCAAATAAAAAAAAAAAACCCTTTTAAGGCCTACAAAAAAAGATTTTATACTTTTCCAGAGGAAAGGAAAATAACACTGAAAAAAAAAAAAAAAAAAAAAAAGAAAAAGCAAAAACTTTTCCAAGAGACCACCCCCCAAAAAAAAATAACATTCCATACTTCAAAAAAAAAAAAAACTTTTTAATTTCCCCAAAAGTTTTTTTTTTTAAAAAGAAAAGAAAAATTGTTTCAAAAGGGGTTCCCGGGGGTTTAAATTTTTTTTTTTTTAAAATTTTTTTTTAAAAACATCTAAATTTAGAAATACTTGAATATGGTGGGGGGCCCCTTTTTTCCTTATTTAAAAATTTTTTTTTAAAATTTTTATTTTTGGGCTAGGTTACTTCTTTTTGGCCTACTTTCAGATATTTATTAAAAAATTTTTTGGGGCTTGTTTTTCCCAAAAATAGGATCCTTTTTTTAATAAGTTGAAAAGGGAAAATTTTGTTTTTTCCCTGAAAAATTTTCCCTTTTAAACATTTTTTTATCCATCCCATAGTTTAAACAATTTTAAAACAAGCTTGCCCTTTTAATGTTTTGTACCATTTTCGGGGACAATTAAAAATAAAGAAAAAGTCCACTTCTTCCAAGATTAAATTTTAAAAAAAACTTAATATTTTAAAATTTTTGTGACAGTTTTGGGGAAATTTATTTTGTATTGCCATTACAATGTCTCCAAAAATTAATACAAAGCTGTTTTTGGGAAGGCTAAAAGGGCCTTTGGTAAATTTGGGGCCTACCAATGAAATTTTTTTTGCTGGGGTTTTTTTTGGCTCTTTTTTGAGGAAATTATTTTCCCCCCCTGCATGTTTCACAATTTTTTTGTTAAGGGCAAAAAAATTTTTTTTAAAAAAAAAACCCGGTTACATATTTTATGTGCTCCCCGGGGCGCGATCCTACTTTGGGGAAACAAAAATTTTTCCTTCCCGGGGGGGCAGTTGCATAAAAACCCAATTTTTCAGAACTTTTGTGGGGAACGGGAAAAGCCCCCACCCAACTTAATAAAACTTCTCGGGGAAGTCTAATCCCCCCTTCTGTGTCATCCTCTTCAAAAGTTAAAAAAAAGAGATTTGACGACAAAAAAATTTGTAATGTTTTTAGGGTTTTAAAAAAAGAAAAAAATTTAAAAGCTTTGGCGGGGAAATTTAAAATTGCGGGCCCCCGGGTGGTTTTCGTTTGAAACCCCCCAAAAAATTTTTTTTAAACCCGGGGGCTTGTTTAAAAAGTTTTTTTAGGCGGGAAAATTTTTTAAAAAAACCTTGCCTAAAATTTAAAATTTTTTTTAAAAAGGTTTTTGGGAAAATCACGGGGGGTTTAAAAAAAAAAAAAATTTTTCAGGCCCCCGGTGGGGGTGGTTTTTTCAACGGTTTGTTTCTGGAAAATTTATAAGACATTGATTTTTTAGCCCCTTTTATAAAAATTTTTCCAAAATTCCTCGTCCCTGGGAAATTTTCTTTGTGACAGCCCCCATCTCAATTTTTTTTTACCCCTTAAATTGGCCCCTGCCCTGCTCCCATTAACACTATCAAAGGGGACGACCCTTTTAAAAAAGAACAGGCCCAACCCGTGGTTTTTTTGCTTCAGGTAAAAAAAAATTTGCTCGGGCCCGAAAAAGGGACACACCAAACTAAAAAAAGGGTTTTGTTGTCAAAAAACAATTTCAGATAAAGAAAATCATCAGAAAAAATAAAAAATTAAATTGATTTTACCCAAAAATTTGAGTCAAAAAAAAAATTTGAAAAAACTTAATTTAAACACACTTTTAAAATCATATAAAAAAAAATGTACCCATTTTGACAGTACAATAAAAAAAAATACCCTCATTTCCCGCAAAAAACTACAAAACCCGGGGAAAAAAATTTAAATTTCAATGGTTTAAACCATCTCGTGTTTGGTTTTTTAAGGAAAAGTAAAAATTTTAAACTTGGGTAACTTAGCAACGTTTAAAGGGGCCCAGGTTAAGCAAATAAAAAAAAAAAAATAAAACAAACAAGCGTACAAAGGCGGGTAGAACTTATTTAAGAAATAAACAAATGGAATTTAAATTCCGGAAAATTTTTTGTGTAGGCAAAAAAAAGGAAATAATTATTGAAGATAAAAACTGGGTTTTAGATTTTTTTAAAAAAAAAAGTGGGAGCCCTATTCCCCATTAAAAACCCAAGGGGTTGAATTTTTTACTGTACATCTTTCATTTAATTTTTTTTAAACACCCCCCCCAAACTTAAACTTACTACCCGGGCCGGGGGGAAATGCTTATGTGTTATGGATGAGAAATTTTTAAAGAATTTAAATAAAGTTTACTTGCATATGCATAGAAATTTAAGGGGTTTAAAAAAAAACAATTTTTTTTTTAAAAATCATTTCACCAGAAGGGGGTTTGAACCATGATAACCCGTCCTCAGCAGGACAGTTTTAAAACAAAAAGTGATCGTTAGTTCACTCAAACCACCGGGGCCCGGGGTTCTTAATAAAAAAAAATTTTAAAAACCTTAAAATCCAATGTACCCTTTTAAATTTCCAATACTAAACATGAAAGGGGACCACTTTTGCATCAGTGCCCAAGCACAGTAGAAAACAAAGACCAAACCCCAAATAACAATATTTTTTTTTGGGAACTAGATGAAAAAAATGAAAGGAAAAACCGAGTCCCCAAACATTTTGAAAACAAAAACATTTTAAAAATTTTTCTTATTAAAATTCCGGAAAGGGTTTGTGCCTTTAAGCTTTTTGAAGGGAGTGTATAAAAAAATCATATTGTTGCTCAAAAAATTTTTTTTTTTTTTTTTGGGGAAAAAATTTTTTTTTTTTTTAAATTTTTTTGGGGTTTTGCAAATTTTTGGGGCTAAGAAGTTTGGACTTAAAAGGGGTTTTTTTAAAATTTTTTTTTTTTAAAGGAAAAATTTCAAAAAATTTTTGAGCTAAAAAAAAAACTTCCCAAAACCCCTTTTTGGCAACCCTCCTTGAGGTGAAACCCCGGGGAAAATTTCTTTTAAAACTTTTAAAAATTTCTTTTTTTTTTTTTTTCCCCGGAAGAAATTTTTTAATCCCGTAAGGGGGGGCCCCCTTTCCCTTTTCCCCCTTTCTTAAAATTTTTTTATCTGCTTTTTAGAATTGTACATATAAACCCCCCTTTGGGAAAAATTTTTTTCCCCTTTTTGTTCCAGAAAAAAAAAAGGGTTTTTTTAGTGAGCAGATTTTTTCGATACCTTTTTCAAGGGGGGGGGGAAAAAACGGGGGGAAACAATCTAAACCCCCCACAACCCAAAAAATCCTTGCTGGGGTTTTTTTTTGTTTTTCTCTTGAAAATTCGTTAGTTTCTTTTTTTTAAATTATTTCGGCTAAAAAATTTTTTTTAATCCTTGGCCCCAAACGGGGCCCAACCCCTTTTTTAAACCCCTTTTTTTAGGAACCAAAATGGTCTCTCAAAATTTCTTTTTAACCCAAGTCATGGGTTTTTTTTTTTGCCCCTGCCAAGGTTTTATAAAAAAGGGGGTTTTTTTTCCCCCCAATTTTTTCCTCTTAAAAATAAATATTTTCCCCGGTTTAAAAAAAATTTTTGGTTTTTTCCTTTTTCCACCACCCAAAACCTAAAATTTCCCCCAATTAATCATAAAATTTTTAAAGTTTAAAACCAGGTGAAAAGGGGCTTTTCCCCTAAAAAATTAGAGTAAAAAAATTTTTCCCGGGGGGGCTTTTTTTTTAAAAAAAAGGGGTTTTTTTTCAGGGCTTAAAAAATTTTTGGGTTTTTCCAGCCTTGGGGGGAAAATTTCCCCAACAACCGGAAAATTTTTTTTTTAATGGGTTTAAAAAAAATCTTTTAAAAGAACCCTCCCCTTTTCCAATCTTTTTAAAAAAAAGGTTTTAAAACTTAAAATTTTATTTGGGGTTTTGGGGGAAACTATATCCTTTGGGAAAGTTGTTTTGGGGGTTTTTTCTTTTTTTAGCCCCCCAAAATTTAAATTTCCCGGGGTTTTTTTAAATTTTTAATTTTGAAATAAATTTTTCCCCAAATTTTAAATGTTTTCCCCAAAATTTTCCGGGCCCGCTGTAAAACTTTTTTTTGAATAAAAAAAACATTTTCCCCAAAAAAACCCGGGGAATTTTTTTTTTGAAATTTGAGGGGGCCCCACGGTAAATATATTTGGGGTTTTTTGGGTTTTGTTGGGGGTTTTTTTTCGAGAAAAAATTGGGGCTTTTTCCTAAAAAAGGGGTTTTTTCTTTTTCAAAAAAACAAAGCAAAATTTTAAAATCTTTTTTTAAAAAACAAAAAATAAAAGAAAAAACAAAAATATTTTTAAATCCCCAAAATTTTAAAAAGGAAGGAGGAAAAAAAAAAATTTTTTTTAAAAAAAAAAGAAAAAAGGGATTAAAAAAATTTTTTTTAAATAAAAAACCCCTTTTTTTATAGGAAAAAAACCCCAAAATTTTTTTAAAAACCCCCATCATTCCACAAAAAAAGGGGAAAAAACCCAAACCCCGGGGTTTTGGGGGGGGGGGGGGCAAAATGCCCCCTTCGTGTTAGAGGGGGGGGTTTGGGAGGGGAAAAAATTTTGGGGGTTTTAAACCCCCGGGGGGGGGTTAAAAAAAAAAAGGGGGTTTTTTCCCAAATGTTTTTTTCCCCTTTTTTCCCCCGGGCCCAAATGAAGGCATTCCCTTTTTTAAAAATTTTCCTTTCCTAACCCCCCAACTTTTTTTTCCCGAAAATTTGGCCCCAGTAAATAAGCTTTCGAAAAAACGAGTAAAAAGGGACCCCAAAAAAATAAAAAGTTTTTTTTTTAAAACCCAAAATAAAAATTTAAAATCAAATTTGGGGTTTTTCCCAAAAAAATTTTAAAACCAACCCTTTTAAAAAAAAATTTAAAAAAACTTTGAAGGTATTAATCAAAAAAAAAAAATTTTTGGGGTTTAGTCCCCACATGTAAAAAAACACATGTTCTAAAAAGGGCCTTTTTAAAGTTTTCCCCCAAATTTGGGGGGAAATTTTTTTAAAAATTGAAAAAATAAAAAATTTTTTCAAAAAGTTTTTTTTTAAATTTTTTTTTTTTCCCAAATTTTAAAAATTTTTGTTTTGTGGAATCATCAAAAAATTTTCCCCCTTTATTTTTTTTTTTCCCCCAAAAAAGGGGTTTTTGGGAAAAGGGGAAAAAAATTTCCCCGGAAAAAAAATTGATACACAAAAAAAAAAAAAACAAAAAAAAAAAATTTTATGAATAAAAATTTTGTAAAAAATTTTTGAGAAAAAAATTTTTTTAAAAGGGGATTTTTTGTTTAATCGGGAAAAAGAGTTTAAAAAATTTTTTAAAACGGTTTTGGGCCCCCGGGAGAAGCCAATGTGCAGTATTTGAAGTTTATCCTCCTAGATCAAAAGTTACCTAAACTCAATACTTCCCACGTCTTCACCAGTGACAAAGCAATTAAGTATCTAGGTTGATTCAAAGTTGTAGAAAATTCTAGTAAATGGAAAAGGAAATTGGTTTCACAGCCTCATTAGACAATTGTTGATTTATCACATTAAAAATTCACATTCCTGATCTCTAGATCAGTAAGTATTACATAGTTTTGGATTGTCTATATGGGTAATAATACCAATTGTATGATTATATTATACTAATCTGCAAGATATTAATTAAGTGTAATAAATTATACAAGTTTTTATGTGTTTAATAACAGTCCTTAAGTGTGTTATTATAAATTACATTGCTGGTAGGCCTTAAGACTTTATAGCTATGTACTATTTCAAGCTGATATGCATGTACGAAATTGAACATTGGTAACTAATAATGTTTTTTACTATTTTGATAGCCGATATTCATACCTGGTGTTGATCTGGATCTCCTGTGAGAAGTTTGGAATTCTAGACACCGTTTTGTTTTCTTCGGAGTAATAAAATGCCCGGTTTCATGAAGTGTAGTAGGTTTAAATCCTAGTTTGTTCTGTGGAGTCGTCTTTTCAGTTGTGTCTGTAGAAGAAATGAACAGTAAAGATTAAAATGTGATATATTGGTTTGCACTTATCATTAAAGTTCAAGAGAGATACACATAGACAAGAGACTAGATCTAGACCTAATGTTTACAAGTAGGCTGCATACTTTCAGGGGAATATTTTAGCCCATAAGTGAAAATGTAGGTAAGGGGAGGGTGATACACATATTTAGGATGGAACAAACATCTTGTATCTAATATAATTCAAAATCCTGTTGCAAAACTTGTATTAGGTTAAATTCCCTGACTTTTCCAAGTCTTTCAGATATTTTTTCAATGTAGGCCCACCTAATCTATCTTTCCACAGTTTAAGCTGTTGATTTTTTTTTCATTTATTACATTAACTACATTTTTTTTTTAATGTGATAGCAGTTTTTAGAATCAATATTTTTATAATCTACCTTTCAGTAGCGTATTTAAGGTTTGAGGTATTATTTGTGGCTACATTCTTGGTGGTAGGGCCTATGCAAAATAGGTAGACCTACTACAAAATAAAATAGGATATAAGATACTACAAAGGATAATAGTTAATAACTATGCATCTGAATAACTTTAGAGCTCTTTGTTAGTAAATTTCTACTCAAGGCATACTTTATATGTAAAGAGGTTATGGTTTTCTAGGTGGATACGGCTTGAAATGGATTTTAAATGGGGTCCAATACACACATACAGAATATATTTTATTAGGTTGGAGAAAATTGTGGCATCCTTGGCGCTATGTGTTATGCTCAGCTTGCCTAACTTAGGGGTGTAAAAATGTTATTTCATAAGTACATTCATTCTAAATGCTTAGGCCTATATATTGTGAACTTCTGAGTAATAAACTTGCCAAAATATGAACACCCCTAATTGTGGCTCATATTAACCTTATATTAAGAGATTGACCCACCTTGATATAATGATTTGGACTCTTGGAGCGGAAATACTTGCAAATTTGTTGAATCCTCACTAGGTCTACTATCTAGACCTGATACATTGGAAACACTTTGCTCCAAGGAATGTTTTCCTGGTTCTTCATCGAAACCTTAAAAAAAAAAAATACTATTGTAAACAAGACAAGTTTAGTTCAATATTAAGCTAAACCCTTTTTTGCCTCGATGGCATAGTTGGCTAACGCGCTAGTCGTATTGACCTCGACTGCTGAGGACAGGGAGATCAAGGTTCGAATCTCGATCGGGTGAACTGGGGGTGGTTTTTCCTAAATGGTTTTCCACTCTCTCTCCACGCAAATGTGTTTACCACAGATCACAATACCATGTTTGTAAGTATTAAAGTTTTCATGTAATTTTGGTGAATTTTGTTTAATTAAATAATATTAACCTTAATAATTAATAATTTGAAATACTGTATTAAGTCCATATTGTTTATTCATTTTAATTTATAAAATCATTATGACCCTTTTTTTTAACAGGGTGGCTACAAATCCTTATATAAAATTCACTGACTTTTCCAGGTTTTTCAGACAATAGCTTTAAAAAATCCTGACTAGGCCACACTCTTGGTAATGGCTTTATTTTCTGTTTATTATGTTGATCACATGTTTTTGAAAACCATCCTAACAAATTTTAAGCATCAGCATTCTTATAGCACAAGTTATTTTTTAATAATTTATGTTTAGGTACTATCCAAGGCCCTTTCTTTATAAATATGGTATAAAAATAAGCACTGTTTAACTTATACATTTCATCTTAAAATATTATATCTGGACTATGAATTATTTATTATAACTATTATTTGAAGAACTCACCAAAAACTAAGTTCAAATGTAGGCCTAAACATTACTAGATTACACTCGACAGTAATTTGTTTCAAGATTAACTATGTAGATACTTCATGACGTCACATACAACAAAGTCAGAAAATTATTTGATCCTTTTAAATGAATTCACACAATCAGGTTGCTTAAGAACAATAATAATAAATATAAATTATCGACATTTAGGTTTAAGTTTGTTATAAAAAGAACCTCTAGTTTCTAGTTTTAATCGATTCTCCACTTATTTCTGAGGTTATTGGTAGTATAAAATTACCTCTTTTTAGCATTTCTCAAATAAAGTGACTTTTATGTACCAATTTTTGTGTTCAATCCCCAATGCTTAGGTCGAAAGCATTAGCGGAGGAAAATACAATTGTCAAACATACTTCGCAGAGGCTGCTGCGTAAGGACAAACGTCAGTGATGGCATATCAGTTGATAAAATAACACATTGAAATCAATAAAACTAAAACCGCATTTGTTTTACTAGAAACTTAACCTAAGCTTGATTCTTTTAAGAATAGAAACTAAGATAATCTTACTCACCTGGCAAAGCAAGGGTTGGAAGAGACAATCTGTTTAGTTTTTTCGTTCCCAAACTTCTGCAGTTATCAGCAAAATGCTTATCGCAAACCAAAAAGTTCTTATAAATCTTAATATCATCAAATTCTTTAAAAACAGGGTTATTAATTCTTTGAACCCATATATTAAATTCTCTTTCTTCATACACGGGAAATCTATGCCGCACTGTTCCAGGCACATATTCACATTGTGGCACACAACACAAGCTTTTTCTAGGCATATTTAAATATCAAAGAGACAAAACATTATATATTACAATTACAAAAGTATGTGTCCACATATTATAAAAAAAAGTCTTACAACAACACCGTATAGATCAATTAACCAAAGTTGAAATAGTAAAAAACAAAATCAGTTACGATAAGTTATAGTATTAAATTATAACATTTAAAAATAAAAGTTAAAACATCAATCCTAAGATAAACTTGAGCGTCACAGTATTAATGTTGAATTATAAATATGTAAATTGTACTATTATGGAGAATTAGGTTAAGCAGGAACATTATTAAGAAAAAAACAAAAAATAAAATGGCCACCAACGAATTATGGGAAAACTACGTCATTGCTGTGCGACACTAACAGCAGTGGCCGTCCCCCGAACCTTTTTACAGATCTGGTCTTGTCTAATTGAGTGTCTACCCCATGTAGCTAGCACACTGGATTTCAAGTATGAGCTAGTGTCGTGTGATACGGACTTAATAATTCTTTCCGACTTTACTGAACTTAGCCACAACCACATAAACGTTTATTTTGGGGGAAAACAAGAAATGCGCAGGGTGACAACATCAAACTATGAAACCAGATATAACTATTAGTTTATAAATAAACCATTAGAGGGCACTAAAAACGAGAAATAATAAAGTACGTTTTAAGTTAAGACAATAGATGGCAGTATCAGAAATTATAAGGAATTAAGTAAGACAAGATAACAATTAATAAAATAACCAATTTATTCAGAAGGATTGAAATAAGTTAATGATTTAATATGTTATTTTGAAAATATAAAAACTGCAAAACATTAAATATCATGAATAATATATTATTATTAATGGTGGGATTTCATTTTAATGGTATCCCTATTATACTAATTATTGGTCGTTACATTAATGATAGTAACGCAAGAATTGTATAAAACGAACATAGATAGGCTAATTATGAGTATTCAGATCATTTTTAATAAATAGTCTTTGAATCTTTAATACAAAAATTAGCTATAGGTAATTCATTTTAAGGTAAAACATCTTCTAAATTTGAAATTGCAAAACGAACCCATACGATGAAGATTACATTTATAGATGCCTACAACTAATCTACTTAGGTGTAGTACTCAGATCTGCCGGAAATCTAGAGAAAATAACATTTAAAGTTGAATTTAGATTTTAAATAACGCCATGAACCGTCTAATTTAAGGTGCCACATATACTATGTTTGATACTACCACACTGTGACTCTAATTTAAGATGCCACAACTAATATATTTGAAATTGTCACATGAACACACATGGTGGCGAGTACACTAATGAGTGCCTACAACTAATCTATATAGGTGTGGTACCCGGATCTGTCGGAAGTTTGGAGTAAATTACCTTTAAATAGGAACGTACGTATTAAATAGAACAATGGAGTCTCTAATTTAAGGTGCCACAACTTCTATATTTGAAATTGTCACACTAGCACACATGGTGGCGAATACACTTATAGGTGCCTACCACTAATCTACATAGGTGTGGTACCCGGATCTGCTGGAAATTTGGAGTAAATTACCTTTAAATAGGAACGTACGTATTAAATAGCACAATGGTTCTCTAATTTAAGGTGCCACAACTTCTATATTTGAAATTGTCACACTAGCACACATGGTGGCGAATACACTTATAGGTGCCTACCACTAATCTACATAGGTATGGTACCCGGATCTGCCGGAAGTTTGGAGTAAATTACCTTTAAATAGGAACGTACGTATTAAATAGCACAATGGAGTCTCTACTTTAAGGTGCCACAACTTCTATATTTGAAATTGTCACACGAGCACAAATGGTGGCGAATACACTCATAGGTGCTTACAATTAATCTACATAGGTATGGTACCCAGATCTGCCGGAAGTTTGGAGTAAATTACCTTTAAATAGGAACGTAAGTGTTAAATACCACAATGGAGTCTCTAATTTAAGGTGCCACAACTTCTATATTTGAAATTGTCACACGAGTACACATGGTGGCGAATACACTTATAGGTGCCTACAACTAATCTACATAGGTGTGGTAGCCAGATCTGCCGGAAGTTTGGAGTAAATTACCTTTAAATAGGAACGTACGTATTAAATAGAACAATGGAGTCTCTAATTTAAGGTGCCACAACTTCTATATTTGAAATTGTCACACTAGCACACATGGTGGCGAATACACTTATAGGTGCCTACAACTAATCTACATAGGTGTGGTACCCAGATCTGCCGGAAGTTTGGAGTAAATTACCTTTAAATAGGAACGTACGTATTAAATAGCACAATGGGTTCTCTAATTTAAGGTGCCACAACTTCTATATTTGAAATTGTCACACTAGCACACATGGTGACGAATACACTTATAGGTAACTACCACTAATCTACATAGGTGTGGTACCCGGATCTGTCGGAAGTTTGGAGTAAATTACCTTTAAATAGGAACGTACGTAATAAATAGCACAATGGAGTCTCTAATTTAAGGTGTCACTATTTCTATATTTGAAATATTCACACGAGCACACATGGTGGTGAATACACTTATAGGTGCCTACAACTAATCTACATAGGTGTGGTACCCAGATCTGCCGGAATTTTGGAGTAAATTACCTTTAAATGGGAACGTACGTATTAAATAGCACAATGGGTTCTCTAATTTAAGGTGCCACAACTTCTATATTTGAAATTGTCACACTAGCACACATGGTGGCGAATACACTTATAGGTAACTACCACTAATCTACATAGGTGTGGTACCCAGATCTGCCGGAATTTTGCAGTAAATTACCTTTAAATAGGAACGTACGTGTTAAATAGCTCACTGGAATCCCTAATTTAAGGTGCCACAACTTCTATATTTGAAATTGTCACACGAGCACACATGGTGGGGAATATACTTATAGGTACCTACAACTAATCTACATAGGTGTGGTACCCGGATCTGCCGGAATTTTGGAGTAAATTACCTTTAAATAGGAACGTAAGTGTTAAATAGCACAATTGTGACTCCAATTTAAGGTGTCATAACTTCTATATTTGAAATTGTCACACGAGCACATATGGTGGCGAATATACTTATAGGTGCCTACAACTAATCTACATAGGTGTGGTACCCGTGTCTTCCGGAATCTTTTCAATACCCATTATTATATATATAATACAAGATTATTTTTCGCTGAACGGCTGCCGCCTGGATCCCGAGCGATAAAATTTGACAAGTAGAATCAATAAGTGCAATGGTTCTCAATTGTCTCCGTCACGTGGATCCTCTATCCAGGGAACAGTTGATTCGTGGACACTTTAAGGATATTTGTACAGATTTTTTTTCTCTCGCCATTAAAATAATTTTTCTTCTCTGAAATGTTACACACCATAAATGTATTTTTAAGTATTTTCATTAACGAGCTATGAGACTAAGAAACTTAAATTCTTTCGATTTCCGAAACCAGTTTTAGGCCACATTCTTTAAAATAAAAATTTGAAAATTTAAATTTAATATCTTTAATACGATACCTATTTGATAAAGCTGGTCTTTTACCGTAGTTAGAAGCATACTATATATATATATGTGCATAAAGTTCCCTTAAAATCAACACAATTCAGCAATTGTTTATTATTGATACTAATTAATCTATAAATATTAATATTCATACGATTTATAGATATGTAGAGCTTACTTAAGACTACAAAACATATTCAGACTTAAATATGCAATATTTTAATCAATAACTTGATTTCCGTTTGTCATAAAAATATGCACTGAAATTCCAAGTTTGCTCGCGATATCAAAACTTTGTAGGGAAGTGTAGCTTAATTGACAAGAACGGGTGATAGCCCGCCTCCACAGTTCGCGCAACACACAGCGATTATTCCAGCTGTGTTATCACAGAAAGTAGAAACCCAAGTAATCTGCAGTCCATGCGAGATTTCTGTTTGAACAATCATTCTTAAGCCGTCTCTTGAAATAGTTAGCCTCATATTGTAGTGATATAATAATAATAATAATAATAATAATAATAATAATAATAATAATAATAATAATAATATAATAATAATAATAATAATATTAATAATAATAATAATAGCACCGCGTCTTACTATCTGTTCGGTTTATACGCTTATGTACTAATGGGTTAGGAATTGGGAAGGTTGAATTTAGATGAAGTGATCCCATATTTGTGTGGAGGGAGAGTGGAAACCATTAAGGAAAAGCCAATTCCAGTTCACCCGACCGAGATTCGAACTTCGATCTCCCCGTCCTCAGCAGCCTGGCTCAACTACGGCCAGCGCGTTAGCCAACTACGCCACCGAGGGGTCTAGGTTAATTTTTCGAAAACAAGTTATTCGAAAAGCAATTTATCGAAATCAATTCACCGAATACAAAACCATCGAAAGTAATTTGGTCGAAAATCAATTTTTTGAACGAAATGTTTGTCGCGATCATATTTTTCGAAAATCTGCACTGAGAGGAGGATGTTGTCTTTTTTGGTTGCTGGTCGTTAGTTTTATAAACATCAACCTTAGTAGTCCCCGTGGCGCACATACATATATACATGAATATAATAAAAAGAGAGGAAATTAGAAGTAATGCAATTTAATAAATCAAGATACATGGACAATATTTGGCACGTAATCTCAGTAAGAACAGTCTATACAAACTAAATATGATTTAAGGTAGTATTGCCTAAGCCTCGGCCAACAAGGGGCGTGAAGCGTCGGAAAGATTAACTCAGACAATTGAGTTACGTTACTGATCCATCTATCAACAAGGCATGTTGGCCGTGCACGCACAGCTATTACTTACATAGGGCAAGTTCAAGTCCAGTTACATAAGAGAGCCCTGGATACAGAGCAAAACTCCTTACAAGAGGTAAGACCAACTTACACGGATATATCAAAAATCTACGGGCCATGCCCGGTCGATAACTCGTGCCACAATTTTATCACCTAATGGGTGATCGATATCACCACATACCAATAAGTAATTATTGACTGCTCCAGCCGTGCCTGAGGAGCAGAAGCGGCTCATGAGCTGTATACTCCAAGGAGGAAAATTTGGTTTTCGAAAAATAAAACTTCGAATAATTGAATCTCGAAAAACTGATTTTCTAAAAATTACTATTCGGTAAACTCGCCGGTTCCCGCCACCGAGGCGGGTTGTAGTGATATCGATATTTATATCACTGCCAGGGTTTTCTCACTATTGAAACATTTTGTAGTAATTTTTAGATTTGTATTTTATTTTTGATCACTTTGAACTGCAAATTAAGAATATATATTATATGTGTTATATATTATATATATATATATATATATATATATATATTTAATTATTAGATAATAAACCATAGTTCCTTCCATCACAGCTTGGAAAACGTCAAACTTCGAAACCAAGAATGAGCATAATGTATTATATAGGCAGGTAAGCTTTATGTTTATTTTATATGTTAGGGGTTTTCCAGAAATAGTAACACAAAATATACAATCTAATAAACAATAAATGGCTGTAAGCGATCGGCCAAAGTTTCGACACATCGCATATCAAGACTGATAAAATAAATACTTAATATTTTAAAGAACTTTATACATCTATTTTATAAAGAATATTTTTCATTAAAAAAAAGTAATTTAGACAGTTTATAGTGTTTTAATTTCTTAGCTATTTAACTAGTTTATTCATTATTAATACAGAAAAAGGCATTATTAATGAAAAAGGCATTATTTTATAGAACTTAAATTGGCAAAACTTATTACTCTGATTACATTAGTATGTGTATGGAAAAAAAATAGTTTTCACGATCTTCAATTTAATGAAAACAGCAATTATTATCTTCAATTAAATTATCTATGTTTTTTTATGTATTTATATTTTAATTAGAGGTAAGAATATTTATACTGTCAGTCAGAGCTTAGATCTTGGTTCATATAGGATTATCTGCATGATAAATTTTATTGATTAATAACATTTTAATTAACATTAAAATGTTGTGATTATCTACATTTTAAATCATCTGGACGATTTTCCTCCAATTCGTTAGGCCTAGGCTATAGGTGAATATAATGTGGGCATAAATGGTGATTATGATAGCATGAATATATATAATATATATATATACACACACACACACACACACACTTTACCTTAAGTAGCAAACTCAAAAAGTCAAGTGGTGACAATTAAAGTGATTATATTATTCAAAAATTTGATAATTTTATGAATACGGCAATAATCCCACAATTTGTACCATGGGTACGTACCAACTGTTCTTGTAGTTGGCCCCCCACCCCACCCCCCAATTTAAAAATTCAAGTTTTTATAATTGCAATCGTTTGTTCTTCACTTGTTCCGGATTGTTCTGCAAACAATTTCGTTTGTTCCATTTTGATAGGCCCAGAAATGATATGTTTACATTGGGGGGGCAACTTCACGGTAGCCCCCCCCCCCACTTTGTAAAATTTACATTTTTATGGTTATGATCGTTTGTTCCGGATTGTACCGCAAAAAGTATCTTTTGTTCCGCATTTGTTCTTGCACAAATGGAACATGAACTTGTAATACTTTGTTTACTCGTGAGGGGCCAACTTCACGGTAGCCCCCCACTTTGAAAAATCCATGTATTTATGATTGCATTCGTTTGTTTCGGATTGTCCCACAAACATTTCGTTTGTTCCGTTTTGATAATCTCACAAATTGTATGTTTACATTGGTAGTGCCAACTTTACGATATCTCCCTCCCACTTTTGAAAATTGAAATTTTTATTCTTGCTATCGTTTGTTCCTCGTTTGTTTCGGGTTGTTCAAATATATATCTATATATAAAAGTTTTGATACGGCCCCAAAATTAATTATACTTTTATATTTCCCATCCATGAATTCGCCCTTGTTTCTTTTTAAAAACTTTTTTGTGTGTGTGTGTATGTGATTACAATACTTTTTTCTTCGTTTGTTACAGATTTTCCCGCAAAAAAATAATCAATTTTTCCGTTTTAATACGCTCACAAATGATATGTTTACTTTGGACCTCCATGAAGCTGACTCACCGTCCTTTCCGCCTAAAGCATTAAAACAAATATTTTATGATTGCAATAATTTGTTCTTAGTTTGTTCCGGAAAAAATAGTTTGATATGTTTTTATACGCTCATAAATTGTATGTTTACATTGCACGTCCAAGAAGTAGGGACCCCCCCCCCCCCTTCCCCATCTTTTAAAAATCCATATTTTTATGATTGCAATCGTTTGTTCTTTGTTTGTTCCTGATGGTTCCTCCAAAAAAAAATATGCACATTTCGTTTTGGTAGGACAACACATGACACAATTACACTAGTAGCTAAGATTGGCGGCTTTTTGGCAACCACATTCTCCACATGCACACATACAACTTTTAAAAATCGATATTTTATCTTTGCAATCAATAATTCGTTCTGGGTTCATTTTAGATTTATTTTTGCGGAGATTTTCATTTATTCCTTTTGTAAAGCCTCGATAATTTTTTCTAGTATTAGCTCTCTCACATTCTTTCAAAACGTGAACATTTTTTGTTTGGAGTTTGTTGTTTGTTTGAATGCTCCATAACATTTTATCTTTATTTTGTTCTGAATGTCTTTTTAATAAATTTGTTTAGTTTATGTTGATAGTTTTAAAATTAATATATTTTTATCACTATGCTAAGCTCCCTTTCCTCACCTCAAATAGATAAAATATAACAATATTTTTATTGTTGATTTTATAACTTTTTTCGGTTTGTTCCAGATTACTGTTCATTCTATTTTAGTTTGTTAGTTCTTAGATCTCTTACAAACGATAAATAAACTAGTGCTACTAGTGATAATGGCCTTTTGTGTGTATGGTCACACATAGCGTCAAGTAAAGAATGTACCACTCTCTATGTCAAAGAATGAAATATATTGTCTTTGATTCGCTCACTATGCACAAAAAAAGCAATAAAAAAACGAAGCCAGTCAGAAATACAAAAACTAGAGACACATCATAGCCCTTGCTACTGTGATGCTTCTACACTGACCAGCCAACGAAATTATCAAACCCAAAGTCCAAACAGTTGACTTACGGAGTATCAACTTACGTCTGTGCCTCTGTGCCGACACAACATGGCTGCTTGACGTACACTGCCATAATAAAGCTCAAGTCACGTATCCATGCGAATCTCGAGAGTTGTCAGTGGTAGTAATGTCTGTGTATGATAACCGCATAAAAAATTATAATCATAAATTTATAGTATATTAGAGGATCAATTAGTCTTAATATACTTTTAATGTAAAAATAATTAGGCTTACAATAAAAATTGAAATTAAATAAATATAGGTATTATATTTGTACATCTTTAACATTAAATATTTTTTTCAATAAATGCAAAAATAATTACAACACAAGTGAAAAAATATATATTTTTAATCACTGATAATTTATGTGAAGAATGGAACTGCTTGAGTGACTTTAAAATATCAATGAAATCTGTAGTAATTTTAGTGGCCATTTCTTTGTCTCATTACACACTAAGACCATTTCATTTCACAATTTTTCACACCACAAAGAGCAGAAAGGCTTGCTCACATAAACAAGTTGTTGGAAAAGGCATCAAAAGTTTCAGTGCTTTTTCTAAAGTTCTTGGTGCTGGCTGACAGAAAACTAATATAAAAGTGAATTTCCATATTCTCCTTTCAAAGATAAGGCACAAGGGGCGTGGCTAACCTCCAGTTTTCAGCCTCACTTTCTCATCAGGATTTAATATGGAAAGGCATCTCCATTGTATTTAATAGATAACAGCAATTTATCATTAATATAAAATGTTATAAAATCTAAAAATATATAAAGTCACGTCACATATTCCCTGGAAGATGGGGAAATCGGGGTTTGATCCTGGTTGGGTGCACTGGGGGCTTCCAACCTAAATTGTTTCCCACTCTCCAAGCAAATGTGGATACACTTTCTATAAATTGCACCTACCTCCTCCCTGGACCATTAGTGTAATTAGTACATAGGCGTATAACCCTAACGGGTAGTGAGACAGGGTGTTAAATAAATATTGTGTTCTTCTACCGTTATAACCCCTTATACACTTAGTCCCTCTCAACCAAATAGCTTAATTGTAAGGTTAAATATTATATAATTCTTAAATAATAAATTAGTAGATATTCTTAGAGAAATCTAAATTTATATTAGAAACTAATGTACGAGTATTTAAAATTATTAGTAGTAAGTTAATATGTTGTACCGGGACGTACCATTTGATGAATTTCGGTGAAAAAGTGGGGGAAGGAAGGATACAGGCGATATTAAGAAATTAAGGATATGTGGCTTCCCCTTTTCTTGCATCAATTACAATACCGCTAGATTCCCTCTTAGGTCAAGCATTTAAATACCCTCTTCGTTAGTTGAATGATCTAACGAGTCACTCTCGCAGTAAACTGGACTGCCAATGAGTACACTTCCTCTAATAACAACTTTCCTTTTCCCTAAACTGTTAGCGCAAATAGTATATGTGGGTATAATCCAAACGGGTAGTAAGACGCAGTGCCAATAAACAAATAATTCCTAGATAAAAAATGTATTACACAATCTATAAAAATATTTGATATATGATTCATTTTACAGGTTCATTGGAGCACCTAATAATAGGAAAATAGATAGGGTCCATTGGAACCGAAGAGGAATCAAGTTGGTGGAGTTCTGCCTTAAATCAATCATTTAAATTTTATAGGGCCACAATAAAGAAAATATCGGCTTCTCTTAATAAGCCACATCTAATATATATAAAAAAAAACTGATTCTGATAGTTGCTTGATCACTTTTTTTTCAGTATGTAGGATGAATAGATAAAACTATGGACACTGAAGATAGCTAGCACGTTTTGTTTAGGAATAATTCACATTCAAACATAAAGAATTCCACAAAATACATTTTCAATTAATTATAAACTATTCTAAAATTGACGATAATATATATGTATTTGTAACCACACGGCCTTATTTTGGTAAGAATTGTTTGTATAATATTGTGTGTTATGGATTGCGAATGACAAAACGAGTGTTGCAGGTTGTTGCAATTAACCTATAAACAAATAGAATAGAGGAGCTGACCACAAAAACATTGTCAGCATTCCTTAGTCAGAAACAATGCCGGAAATCAGGATAAAATATATGGGATCCAGCCATAGTGGCTGACTAAACAACATCACAGTCTAGGGGTCATTCTACTCAATTCGACACTACCATGGCTAGGACGCCAGTTCATCAGAATTCGTAGAGGAGGGCTACCGCTCGATCCCAGGCTACCAGGGTGCAGAGACAATGTAGAGACCATCTAGGAGTCAGACAAGCCAGTGGGTATTCCTAGCAACACCTTGTTTGTCACAAGCTTCCGAATATTATTTAAATTATTTCGTTTCTTGTATTATTATCAACATCACATTTGTAATATAATATTTATACAAATAAACCTTTTTAAAAACCAAGTCTAAATTCAATCCCGAACCCACACAAGTATACACAATCGCCTCCCCCTCATTCCTCACCCATCCTGACAGATTCTAGGCAGACATCATTAAGGACAAGGAAGAATATGTAATATATTTTAAATTGTATTATAGAAAAATAAAATTAACTATAGAATAATAACTATCTGAAACATTAAGGTTTTGGTATGGGCCATTATTCGATTTTTTATTACCTAATAAAATAATTTTTATTAAGAGTAAAGAGTTTGATTATATATTTTATGAAATGAATATTAAATATAATTTGGATAAATATGTATATTAAATTATTTTAAAATATTTAGTCATGTAAATATTAACGTGCAACCTCTATTAAGATAAGCTAGTGTCACATGTGAGTGTAGTGTCACAATCAGTGCTAGTGTAGCAGTTTAAAATTTGAAGATGTTGCAAGTAGACAATTAATGCCGCTGTTTTAAACGTAAATTCCAATTAAAAGGTAATTAATTCCAAAATTTCACTAGATCAAGGTACCACACCAATTTAGATTAGTTGTAGGCACCTATAAGTATATTCGCCACAATGTGTGCTCGTGTCACCATTCTGTTATTTAACAGGTACGTTCCAATTTAAAGGTAATTTACTCCAAAATTCCGGCAGATCTGGGTACCATACCTATGTAGAATAAGTGGTAGGCACCTATAAGTGTATTCGCCACCATATGTGTTCGTGTGACAAATTCAAATAAAGAAGTTGTGGCACATTAAATTAGAGAATCCATTGTGTTATTTAATACGTACGTTCCTATTTAAAGGTAATTTACTCCAAAATTCCGGCAGGTCCGGGTACCAAACCTATGTAGATTAGTTGTAGGCACATATAGGTGTATTCGCCACCATGTGTGCTCGTGTGACAATTTCAAATATAGAAGTTGTGGCACCTTAAATTAGACTTTCCATTTCGCTAGGTACGTTCCTATTTAAAGGTAATTTACTCCAAAATTCCGGAAGATCTGGGTACCACACCTATGTAGATTAGTTTTAGGCACCTATAAGTGTATTCGCCACCATGTGTGCTCGTGTGACAATTTCAAATATAGAAGTTGTGACACCTTAAATTAGAGACTCCATTGTGCTATTTAAAACGTACGTTCCTATTTAAAGGTAATTTACTCCAAAATTCCGGCAGATCCGGGTACCACACCTATGTAGATTAGTTTTAGGCACCTATAAGTGTATTCGCCACCATGTGTGCTCGTGTGACAATTTCAAATATAGAAGTTGTGGCACCTTAAATTAGAAAACCCATTGTGCTATTTAATACGTACGTTCCCATTTAAATGTAATTTACTCCAAAATTACAGCAGATCTGGGTACCATACCCATGTAGATTAGTTGTAGGCACCTATAATTGTATTCGCCACCATTTGTGCTCGTGTGACAATTTCAAATTTAGAAGTTGTGGCACCTTAAATTAGAGACTCCATTGTGGTATTTAACACTTACGTTCCCATTTAAAGGTAATTTACTCCAAAATTCCGGAAGATCTGGGTACCATACCTATGTAGATTAATTGTAGGCACCTATGAGTGTATTCGCCACCATTTGTGCTCGTGTGACAATTTCAAATATAGAAGTTGTGGCACCTTAAAGTAGAGACTCCATTGTGCTATTTAATACGTACGTTCCTATTTAAAGGTAATTTACTCCAAAATTCCGGCAGATCCGGGTACCACACCTATGTAGATTAGTTGTAGGCACCTATAAGTGTATTCGCCACCATGTGTGCTCGTGTGACAATTTCAAATATAGAAGTTGTGACACCTTAAATTAGACTTTCCATTTCGCTAGGTACGTTCCTATTTAAAGGTAATTTACTCCAAAATTCCGGCTGATCTGGGTACCACACCTATGTAGATTAGTTGTAGGCACCTATAAGTGTATTCGCCACCATGTGTACTCGTGTGACAATTTCAAATATAGAAGTTGTGGCACCTTAAATTAGAGAACCCATTGTGGTATTTAACACTTACGTTCCCATTTAAAGGTAATTTACTCCAAAATTCCGGCAGATCCGGGTACCACACCTATGTAGGTTAGTTGTAGGCACCTATAATTGTATTCGCCACAATGTGTGCTAGTGTGACAATTTCAAATATAGAAGTTGTGGCACCTTAAATTAGAGTTACCATTGTGCTACGTACGTTCCTTGTCAAAGGTCATTTACTCCAAATTTCCGGCGGATCTGGGTACCACACCTATGTAGATTAGTGGTAGGCACCTATAAGTGTATTCGCCACCATGTGTGCTCGTGTGACAATTTCAAATATAGAAGTTGTGGCACCTTAAATTAGAAAACCCATTGTGCTATTTAATACGTACGTTCCCATTTAAATGTAATTTACTCCAAAATTACAGCAGATCTGGGTACCATACCCATGTAGATTAGTTGTAGGCACCTATAATTGTATTCGCCACCATTTGTGCTCGTGTGACAATTTCAAATTTAGAAGTTGTGGCACCTTAAATTAGAGACTCCATTGTGGTATTTAACACTTACGTTCCCATTTAAAGGTAATTTACTCCAAAATTCCGGCAGATCTGGGTACCATACCTATGTAGATTAATTGGACCGTTCAGAAGCCAAGTAGTGTAAGTCAGAATATGTAAGTTTTGAGTTAGAGGGTGATTTACTAGATACTAAATTGGAAAAAAACTACATTTATACTCACTATTTTTTCAACCACGTATGTTTGATAATGCTTTATTTAATATAGTTACATACAAAATTAAAGATACAAAGACATATTTCACATTTTTATCATTATCAATTCAAAAATATATTGACTTACACTGTTTGTCCACAGAAAAATTATACACTTAAAATACATGACTTAAGATAATTTACTTTCGTGTAACAGATTATTTGTCTATATTGCGTGTTTTTAAAAACAAGGTGTTTATTCCAAATGAAATTGGTATCCATCATCATCATCACCATCAATAACAGCTTTTGTAAAACTAACATTTTTATTCCCTCGTGTACTAGCATTCGGAACACATGGTAATGCACGATAATATGCGTGATGAACAGGTGGAATATATTTCAGAAGATCCAATATATCCTGTTTCTTTTTTAGAAATACAGGTCTTGGTAGAGGATACATTATTTCTTGTTTGACAATCAAAATATTTGGTTTTACTCCACGACCTGATTTGGCAATGTCAATTTGAAAGAATGGCATATCTTCATTTAAGGTTTCTTTAACATACAATGTGTATGGTGAGTCCTTCCTTAATTGTAGCCATCTGATTTTAAGCCAATTTACCTGATGGCCGTCTATTGTCTTCTTCCTGTTTGTTATTTTCTCTTCCAACTGTTTGGTAGACCTAAACTCATTCCTTTCCATTTTTACAATGACAAATGATTTTCTTTTTTTGGAAGTTGCTGCGATGTCCATCCAATCTTGTGGACAAAAAATGTGCTGTCGCTGCTTTGCCTTTGACTCTATTATTGCAAAATCTGCATCATTAGGCAAATAGCTATGACCTGAAACCATAAATTTATGGTCAATCTTTTCAGTCCTTGTATTAGGATCTTGAACAAATTTCATCAATGCTAGTGCCATTTTAATGTTTCTGTTTTGTCCTGGACAGCAATCTGTATACACAACAATGTGAGTGTGTTCCTTAGCATGTTGTTGAAAATGTTTTACAACACCTGACGATATTTCTTGAGATCCACGGGATCCTTCCGTTTCATCCCACATATACATAAATCCGGTATTGTTGTTGAAATCATGGATTCCTAAATTGTAAACATATAAATCTGTTTTGTAATATGCAGTTGAAGTGCTCAATTTAGGAAAGGGAAAAGCTTTCTGCAAATCAAAAGTGCATACATAATTTCGTTGTTAGATTTGCTTGCATCTAGTCTCAGCATTTCTCGAGCCTGTTCTGCTTTGCGGAGATGTAGCTCTTTATCTAGTTTTGCTTTAATCTTTTCTTCATCGGACTCTCCGTATTGAATAATGATTTGAAAGGCATCACATTGTTGACACGTGTCTTTTTGTGGGGCTTAAAATGTAAATTAAATTTTGTAGAAAAAATATGGTAGTCATTTTTTCTTTTACGGGTTGATGGTTTATTAGTAAACATTTCTGTACATACAGCTCAAACATTTTTCTTATTGTTAAGTCAGGGTGCAGGTATTTTCTATTAGGATTTTGGGTCCTTGTGTAGTGACTAGTAAACTTTGGGAATGAGTTTGTGTTCTTCTACATCAGTTGTGTCTAATTTATTACTGGGCTCTTTATGCCCCGTGTATCAAGTACAGCATTTATTTCAACTTTTGAACAAGCCTTGTACAACCTACCATCACTAACTTGAAATGTTTCAATAAAAAACTTCTTGCATACTTGTATTGATTCATTTTCTATTCTTAAATAGTATTTAAGACTCATAGATTTCGGCTCCCTAGACTTATCTCTAGAGCGTCGTTGTGAGACTTTACTACTCTGTACAAGGCCTCGCAAATAAATATTTTGTGTCACATGATCATCCAACTTTAAAAATGAACAAAATATTTTCTCGCGATTTTCTTTAGTGACATTATTAAAACATCCACGTCTGCAATGGCAATCAGCATTGTTGAAATGTTTTGCTTTAATTTTCCTACCTGACCTTGTACTATAACTCAAGCCTGCTGTTCTTCGCCTTGTATTAACTACTCTTTCCATTCTTGTACATTCTTCACTCTTTTTCTTCCCCTAGGTTTTTCTTGGAAGTCATCTGTTATAATAATAGTTTCTTGTTCATTTTGAACTATAGGTAGGGAAGATTCAATATTAACACCTAAACTTTTTCCTTGGTGTGGAAGGTTGACATCATCCTTTATTGGCTCTATAGCAACATCTGCACATATTCACAAAATAAAAATATTAGTTTTATTGCTTTTATAAAAATTAGGCTTGTACTAAGATTAAATTAGATTCAATATTAAAAAAAAAAAATTAAGTCATGTGCTGGTGCAGCACTGACTTATATGCCTGTGATTAAAACAGTTAATTTTAAATAATAATTTAAAATCAACCATAAAAGTAGTACAAATTCAAAACCATAATAAATAAAATTTCACATAATATTTTTGTATAACTCACTTGAATGCTTTGGAGGTTTAGCATTTCTATCAATATTTCCCTTTCTAGATGGCTTTCTTTTTGGTTGTACTTCTACTGCAAAATCATAGAACAAGAAAATATATTTCAATAATAAACATTATAGCTCCTTATTTTATGTATCAACAACTCAAAGAATGATTTCTATATTAATTTAAACAATATGTGATATGTTATACTTACTAGAGTAATCTGAACTATCTGATGTCTCAACATTAGAGGCATTATATTCAGATAAACTGACACTAAAATCAGATTCTGAAGCTGTGATATTATTAGTTGCTTCCATCATGTCCTTAATTATTGTATAAAAGGTATTATACATTAGATAAAAACATAAACAAACACCAATAACACTGTAGACAAAGTGACAAAATAAAATGTCTTTGCAGTTAATTGACTTACACTGTTTGGCTTCAGAATAGTAATTGCTTTATTTCAGTGATCATACAAAGTACTGCCATCTATCAAGACATTTTATAACTATTGACTTAAATCTTTTAACCACTGAAAATAAAGGTTGAAAATGAATTGCTCTATGATGTTAAGTCAAATTTAAAAAAAATTGACTTACACTACTTGGCTTCTGAACAGTCCAATTGTAAGCACCTATGAGTGTATTCGCCACCATTTGTGCTCGTGTGACAATTTCAAATATAGAAGTTGTGGCACCTTAAAGTAGAGACTCCATTGTGCTATTTAATACGTACGTTCCTATTTAAAGGTAATTTACTCCAAAATTCCGGCAGATCCGGGTACCACACCTATGTAGATTAGTTGTAGGCACCTATAAGTGTATTCGCCACCATGTGTTCTCGTGTGACAATTTCAAATACAGATGTTGTTTCACCTTAAATTAGAGTCACCATTGCGCTATTTAACATTTACCCACCTGTTAGCACTATGTGTCGCTCTATTTTCTTATATAGAACTAAATTATTGTACTTATCGCTCTCTATGAGATGCTTTGGAACTAATTATCGATTCTAGCGCTACCTATTAGAAGGTTTGGAACTAATATTTGTTGTAGTGTCTTTTACTTTTCATATGTTGGCCAGCATGTGGAAAAAAACGGTTAGATTATTGTAGTTGTGGCGGACTTCTTCAAGCTTTCATTCTGAGCTTATAAAGTTCATACACGTTATGTAATATTTTAACAAACAATATGAATTATTTATTTATTGTGATCAATTTATGCTTACTTGTACCATCGATAACGTACAGTAAACGATTTAAAGGCGAAGAAAAACCGCCTTGGGCAAAAAAAGATATCCGAGACTACAATGATGCAGATTTGGAGAGGTTATTGGATCAATGGGAGGTAGGCCTCCGCTTTTTATCCACCAAACTGTTTTTTATATAAAAAGTTATTGGCGGGTTACTGAAACAAATCTTAGCTAGTTGTTCTTCATGGGTCATTCTTGTGAAACAGGCAAATTTAACTTTTAAAATTAATGGCAAATAAATGTCAAATTTATCAATATTAAAAATTATATTTAACTTGTATATTTTCTAGAAAGCATAATCAACATACCAGCAGGATATTTATTTTGCATATAAAAAAAATAATTTCAAAACATTCCAGGACAATGATGCAAGTATCAAAAAGTCAAATTGGATACTTTTATATTAATGGTTACTAGGACAGGTTTTATGTATTTATGTTATGTTGATACATTCCGTAAAGTTAATATAACCAATTTTAATTACTCTTAAAACTAATTAGGGAAGCCTAAGGCTAATCACAAAGAGGAAAGCCCTTGAAAGCAAATTGGGATGCACGGTTGCCACATGGTTCAGGGGGATCAATTCTTCTCTCAACATCCTTATACAAATAGCTTAGAATGTCTTTCTGATTTGGCCATTTAAATGTTTTCTCAGTAGCAGGGACCATTACATTCACTTCACAAGTCTTTGTATTGGCTGACACTACTTCACCAGGATATAGTAGGTTGTCGTAGCAGACATTAATCAACTATTTTTTTTAGATAAATCACAATCATTACACAAAAAACTCAAAATGATAAAAATATATGTATTCTTTTACAAAATCACACATACCTAGAGTTTCATCTAATGAACTTGTAATGTTCTTTAGCTCTTGTTCTTTTACTTTGAGTGAGCCCAAATCATAGCCATGATTAGTCTTCACTCACAGGGAAATCACAGCTAAGTGATCTGAAGAAAATAATATTTGGTTCTTCTTTGTAGTTGTGGATGACTTGTACCTTTAAAAAGTCGTGGTATTTCCTCAGACAGATAAACTTTATTGATTGCATCAATCTCACTTGAAGTTACTTCATTGCATTCTCGTTTCATGGCAGTAAATAGATCTTCAAATGTTGCAAGATATTTTCCTTCAGCAACGATCAGCTGTTCTTTTCAATACCTCCCCTATTCAATTAGGGGCACCTTTTCCATGCCCTGCTTCTGAAAAGTTCTAACTGCTCAATTCTAGATCCCTACAAACTGTTGGCAACACTCTTGCCATGTGAAAAAAGTTAGTTTTATTACGGTATTGGGTTGCTGGAAAGTCACTAAAAAAGTAAACTTCATTAATGATTTTAATGTTCATTACTTTTCTAGAATAGGACTCAAATGTGCCCAAATTGATACTGGATCATGTCTCAAAGATTTTGATAGAGAACAAAATGCTGTTGGTGCAGTTGTATTATCAAGATTCAAGTAATAAACTCTATTACCAGATTAGATTTACAGACATCACATTTACGAAGAAGGCAATTTTCTCTTCCTTCATAATTACAAGTCATTTCTTTCATAGTATCTTCGGTGGATTTAGAGTTAAAGACTTTCAACAAATGCAACTTTTCAGATAGAAGGTTCAGTTCTTGTGTGTAACACAAACA
Source organism: Timema cristinae (assembly GCA_039000515.1). Taxonomy (NCBI): domain Eukaryota; kingdom Metazoa; phylum Arthropoda; class Insecta; order Phasmatodea; family Timematidae; genus Timema; species Timema cristinae. Next base: position 2,340,999 of record JBCFYV010000012.1, read on the forward strand.
TGTGTCCCTTTTATTTACATTAGGATGCACCACCCAGAATGGTCGGTATTTACAAAAGGTTGCATAGCTAATTTTATAGGGGCATTCTGACAGAAATTTGGCATGCAGAGTTTTCAGAGACTCGTTTAGAAAGCCATTTTTGTTTCTTTATCTTCCCTTTTGTTATACAGTCTTTTTTTTCCTGGGCAAAGGCGACTGTTTTCTTCTTTTTCTAAGAAGGATGTGATGGTTTCTTCAAGCTTTATGCCCTCACTTAAGATTTTTCTCTCATAAATTTAAATCATATCTGTTATAATTATCAACAAAACATTTATATTTTAAAAAAGGTTTGCTTTCCTTCAAAAATCTATACTTTTTAATAATTTTTGTGTACATTTGTTTTGACTTGTTGTTTTTTTGCTGTGCATAGCTCCTTTTCAATTGTTCAGATACAACCTCCCCAAAATCAACCTTCTCCTCACTACATTGGACACCTTCCTGCCTTTTAAAAGCCTACGCACTTTGGTACGTGGTGTTGACTCCTTACTTACATTTTCATTTTTCTTAAGCAATCTAAAATATACTTTTTTATACTTTTGACATCTCTTTGAGTTTTTTGTAAATTTAGTTTTAGTATTTTTTATATTGTTGTAGGCTTGTGCTCTGTCTCTTCGAACTTTTTTTCTCCCACAAGATTTTCTCCCATCTGAATCACTATCAGTATTAATATTGTTATTTGCTGTGCCAGGAAGAGGCTCACGAATCAGTTATGGTGTCAGGACATACGTTTTTGTTTGCTAATTTTTTTTTCAGCCTGTAGCGTTTAGAATTTTCTTTCCACTTTTTACGTGTTAATCTCTTTTCTCTGGCTGTCATTTTATGTACTGGTTTAACTACACCCGTTTTCTTTTGTCTTCCATGCTTCACATGTCTTTTTAATTTTTCTTGGTAATTCACGGTTTGGGTCGCCTTTGATTTTTTCTTGGCTTTTTTGCTGCTAACCTTTTCTTTGCTAACCGATCTTCATTGTTTTGTTTTTTCTTAGCCATTTTGATTGGAAACTCCAATTGCAGTTAAAAGACTAAAAAGAAAATCATTACTTTAGTAAAAAAAAAATGCATAATAAATGAATAAGCTTACATTTATATAGATAAAATAAATGGTTTACTTCTTCTTTGGCTACCCGACCATCATCATTATCATTATCATCATTATCATCATTCATTCATCATCATTATCATTAGCAACACATCATACTACCTGTTCAGGTTGTACACACTTTCGATAATGTGTAATGGTAGGGTGATTGTGAGATGAAATGGAGGACCTACTGTTTAACGTGGAATCCGAACCACGGTGGTGGCCTGGCATTCCCCACATTCACAAGATGTCTTGTCAGAGCTGAAGGAAGGGTTTGACAATCAGATATATCTGTGTCTGGGAACTAGGATTAGACCTCGTACCGCTAGCACGGAAATCCAATGCCTCACTGCCATAACTTTTAGTTTTGATTGAATTTTAAAACACACGTGCTTAATTTGAAAAATAATGGATAGTTAGTAGGCCTGAGTTTTAAATATAACTATACGAGAAAAATAACCATTTTGGATTAGACCTAGGCCTAAAGTTAAGTATTTCACAAACAATATAAATTAATAAAAATTTAAATAAAGCAGAATTATTTATCATTGTCCTGCCAAATCATCATTATCCTGGCTCTAACTAACCAGGACAATGATGCCCAGGACAATGATGAAATAGGCTTCCACATGGAATAAAAGTTTCCCCCCAAAATATTTGAGGTTAAGATTTTCACATCAACAGTAGAGCTAATTTTAGTACTTAAAACAAGAAGAAAGAAAAAATCTCATCTTACCTTTGGTCTTCTAGAGTGTCCAGGACAATGACAGTTTAAAAACATAAATAGACAAAACCTCTACTTCAAATTAGGTATTGTCAAATAACTGGAAGAAAAAACTATAATACACACACTCTCAAGTAGCAGAAAGACAAAACTTCAACCACCATCCCAAAAGCTAACATGTGCTGCCATCTCTTATTGCACCAGCAAATGTAACTCAAGATGCCAGGACAATGATTATTATTTTGGAGACAGCTGTTTAGGAATACATTACACATGTTATTCAATAATTAAAAAAATCATAAATAAGAATTTTGCTAAGCCTGAAGTAAATATGTCACTTAGATATTTTTAAAATTTTAAATAACCATTAGGTAAATGTTATTTTATTTTGACAAAATGTGTGGGGAGACAGGCCAGGACAATGACTTTGGACATGTTCTAACCATAAAAAATGTTGAAAAAAAATATATATTAATTTGAATAATGTTTTCATATCATTAAAATAGGCCTTTATTTTTTGTATGTAATTATAATTTTTTTACTCTAACCCTAATAAAATTAATAGCAGAGACTAATATTTGCCTGTTTCACAAGAATGACCCTCATACTGTTGTATTTTTGAAAACATGTCTGTGCACAATTGAGGGTTGCTATTTAAGGGCATCAGTACCATGTGTGTCAAGTTGACCAGCCGGTTTTTGAAATAGCTCAATGTTAGTGCTGAAAATGTAAGGCACATATTAATAATAATAATTGGCCATCATTTTTTTTTAAAGTGTCCATAGTTTGTGCTACATTGGTGCTTGTTAAGTCCCTCACACAGACTCCTTACCCTTAGGTCTGTTCGTAGTCCGTAAGAAATTGATGCCACAATACCAGATTGCTCTGGCCACAGGGTCCTTATCCGTAAGTCCTTACTCCATAGAAGTTACCCAATTTTCTACGGACTACCAATCACAGTCGAGAAAATATGAACATGCACATTGAAATAAAAAAACGAATGGCATTGAGAGGATCCGTCGCTATGGAAACATATACAAAATAAAAAGTGGCTACACGTGGAGCTATTTCAGAAACATTTTTCTAAAAATCTAAACACCCTGGGAAGAGTGGCTTAGAGGAAAATATTTTCTGAGAAATACCAAGTTCTCATAAATATTGGCTTTGATTTTGTAGGCTCAACACTCCTATCATCAAAAATATTAAAAGCTCTTTTTTTTCATCCAAAATACTAGTAGGCTACATCTGTTTTGCATTTTCAGGCTATAGCAAACATTTATTCTAAGTTTGATAGTTAAAATCAAGCCACAAATACGTTTCTTGTGATTGTACTTAACCTACATTTTAGTATAGGCCCTACACTGAAAGTTTTCTTGACAAAGCTTTTTTGGCTTTTTTAATCATATAATAATCAACTGACTGCCGATGCTTACTCCTTGCTTTAGATGATTTTCTTTCGAACTTTTTGATTGGATGAAGTCTCTTACTATCTCATTGGTTGAAATGGTTACGTGATTACGGATATTGAATCTGTAATCACTAGTAGAATTTCTTATGGACCTATGGATATGGAGTCTGTGTCGGGGTCTTTAGTGCCCGATTTTCAATGTTAGTTCCTAAAGTTTAAGGCGCTATAAACAATTTCTTATGGGTGTCTATTTTGATATCATTTTGGCCGCCAACTAAATAAATAATATAGATATCATTTTTACTTTCTCACTACTTTACAGGTACAGAAAGTATTGTGATCGTCAAAGAAATTGAACTCTAGATTTTGATGAATGTCTATGTTTCATGATCTCCGAATCCGAAAAAGTGGATTTTGAATTGCCATCTCAATGTACCTCGGAGTAGAGCCTAAACTCTTATCGATTAGGCTAAATCTTGTTATCTAGGGGTTTACCCTGAGGGGTATTTGGAATTGGATGTCAAACCTTAAAATTAGGGTAGTTTACTAAAGGGCGGAAAGAGAAAAATCAATTTAATCAAAATTGGCTCTAATGATTTTGATTAAATTTCATTTCTAAGCATTAAGCAATATTACAAACCAAATGGCTACTTTCAATTTTTTGTCAAAATGACTTTAAGGGTGCCGTACTAAAGCGTAAATTCTCTTTTTTTTTATCATACTTTAGAAACTATTTGAGATATGAAATTTCTTATCATTGCAAATTTGTTGTATGTGTAAAATTAAAAAATTCTTTTTAAAATATATCTTGATAAAACCAATAGTTTCTAAGATATTGGCAAATATATTGATACCATTTTGTGATCATTAGTTGTACAGACACTACTTAAGTTTTAACACAATTATTCTCTAATACCATAGAGTAAATAGAAAAGTAAGTCTCAAAAAGTTTATGTTCTTCTTCCTTTAACTTCTAAGGGGAAATGTTTGTACAACAATGACCTATCTTTATCATTTTATACTCACTAGGCAATATTTACCTTTTTTATTGGTTTACATTTATAAATGAGGAATTTAATAGCAATGCAATTACCATAAGATGTGCAACCCCTAATAAAATGTCAAAAATAGCTTGGGTTTGCTAGTATATACTATTTCATTTCACATATTATATAGCTGTTTCACAGTCCAGTTTTAATCGTTAGCACTTTAAATCTAAGGCATCTATTAACGATTTCTTATGAGGGGCTAGCTTGATAACAAGTTTGTCATCCAATATGTATATTATACCTTAAAACGGGTGAACAACTCGACATTAACTTAACTAATATTAAAAGAGGACGCTTCTAATAAGACACTTGCGAACCAATCTACCTGTCGTAAGACATAAGTACGGTTGATAAGAATAAGTGATCAAGAAATCATTAATGAGTGAAAATGAAAACAGACATTTTACTAACAATCTTAATGAATGCGTAAGTTTGATACAAATTCTAATCACAATCGTTAGAGCCAATTTTCTCTCTTTTTACTCACTATACAACTACTCTAAATTTTAGGGTTAAACAGACTCAATCACAGACGACATTGAAAAAAAACTACATTTTATGGTTCTAGTGGTCATGAACCGTCAACATCCATCAACATCTCAGGTTAGAATTTTTTTACGGGGCTAGTAATACTTTCTTTACCTTTAGTGTTAGAAAAGTTAAAAAAATATATATTTGCAGAAAACTTGAAAATCATAAGGTTAGTAAAATATGTTTCAAATAAAATATTTTAATAATAAATCTACATATTTGCATTTATAAGTAATTTCATATCTCAAATAGTTACAAAGATATGATATATGATAATTTACGCATCAGTTTGGAACCCTTAGTCATTTTGATGAAAAATTGAGAGTAGCTATTTGGTTTGTAGTATTGATCAATGCTTAGAAATGAAATTTAATCAAAATCATCAGAGCCAATTTGGATAAAATTGATATTTCTTGTTTCGTTGTTAAGTTTGATTGAAATCCAATTCCAAATAACCCTCAGGGGAACCATATAAAACCCCTAGATACCAAGTTTTAGCCTAATCGATAAAATACTCCAAGGTACAGGCAGACAGACGGCGATCCAAAAACCACTTTTTTGGATTTAGGGGGTTTGGGGGGTGGTAATGAAATGTCTACATCCATCAAAATCTAGAGTTCAATTTTTTTTATGATCATAAGTTTCTTTACCTGTAAGGTAGCAGACAGTAAAGTGATAATTATAATAGTAATAATATATATATATATATATATATATATTATATATATATATATATATATATATATATATAATATATATATATTATATATATATATATTATATATTATTATATATATATATATATATATATATATATATATATTATATATATATATTATATATATATATATATTATATATATATATATATATATTTATATATATATATATATATATATATATATATATATATATATATATATATATATATATATTATATATATATATATTATAATATATTATATAATATTATATTATACACACACACACACACATTATTTCTTATAGTGGGTGGCCAACTTGTTATCAAGCTAGCCACCCATAAGAAATCGTTAATAAGTACCTTAAATTTTCAGCACTAACAGAGAAAATTGAGCACTAATCAGCACAAATGGTACAAAAACGTTGGAGTTTTCAAAATCTGGGTGGCTAAAAGTTGTTTGGCCAATTTGTCACACATGTCGATACCTATTTTATAATAATTGTAACCCATCCAAAACCAATTCACTATAAAGCTCCTACAAATTAAACTACATCATTTTTACTTCTTCCTAAATGTGTTATAATCTTGATATAGGCCTACATATTAATGTGTCAGGTAAACCTTTACATGAAGCCAAGTCAAATAGGCCTACTTAGCTTATATATCAGCAAACAGGCCAGTGAACACACAAACGTTTGTCTTAAAGAAAACTCTGCCTATCATAGATATATTGATTGCTATGACTATATGGAGAACCCCCAAAGATTAAAATAATTATTTATCATGCTTTAATAAACGGTCAGTTTTAGTACCTCAGCCAGTATTCTCCATTCACTCCAAATTGCACAAACCAAAGCTATAGGCATTGGTCTAAAACAATTTGATCACCAAACTTATACACTATTAAAAATCTATACACATAAAATTACATTATTACCATTCTTAGGTTTTCACAAACTCAATACCTATCTTAAAGTATCTTTGCATTTTAAAATCAATAATTCCTTAAACAAAAACAACACTCAGCATAGCTATAGGTCCCACACCACTTCTTTGGTGCTGACTGACAGTTCACAGCTGACAGCTCTGAAAAGTTACTAGACCAAATTATGTCTCCCTACGCCAAACCATATGATCTGCAAAATATGTGTTTAGCAGCTGTCACTTCTGACAGTTCAATTGTAGGTCTACACAAGAAACCTATATGACTGTTTTATTTATTTTCTATATATTATTGACCTTGATATGTTGATGGCCTAGTATTAATTATTAATTTTTTCAAGAATATAGATTTAAAAAAATATTAGCATTTAATCCCATATTAGTTTTTATTGTAATGAATAATTTTTAATAAAAAAGAATTCATTTTTTTTTGCTAATATTAATATTATTAACAACATTATGAATGTGAAAAATCTTAATGTCTATTACTACACATAGAAGAAAAAAAATCATAAACCTTTTTAACAGTATTACAACATATTGGTGACCTAGCGGTCTAGGGTTAAAGTGTCAGACTTCCGTGCTGGGTCTGGGGTTCAATCCTCAGTCCCGGCACAAATTTATCTTATTACCAAACCCTTCATTCACCTCTGACAAGACGTGTATTAACCACAGCTTGTGAATGTGGGGAATGCCAGGCCTCCACCATGGTTCGGATTCCACGTTAAACTGTAGGTCCTCCATTTCATCTCACAATCACCCTAGCATTACACATTAGCGTAAGTGCGTATAATCCGAATGGGTAGTAAGACGCGGTGCTAATAATAATAATGATGATGATGATGATGATGATGAGTATCAGAAAACATTCTAAAGTAGTTTAAAGTAAGGAGTAGTAATAAACTTGGAACTTAGATAGAAAACTCAGGAATAGCTATAACCAAATATATAGCTTTCCAATTGAATGAATTACCTAGTTTTAAAATTGGTAAATAAATTAAGTGACTTTTAATATTCAAAGATTGATTTTATTTTGCTTTTAATGAGCTACAAAATGGCATATGTATAAATGTTCAATAAAGTGAAATAACATCAGCTGAATTAAAACATGGGTTGACGACAAGGCTAAAATACACATATGAAATATTAAAATTTATTTACAAAACTTGGATACAACAAATTAAGGACAAAAACAAAGTTTAAATATCAACATGGTTGTAAATTAGGTAATAAAATTGAATTAGTGGGTTAGCATCTCCCAATAAGATTTAATAAAGTAATGAAAATGTTCTAGTTACAACGTTTATGAAAAATATAATAATTTTTATTTTAAGGTTATTTATAAAATCTAAGCCTGATCTTGGTTCAATCCCAATACTCCTTGTGATAATCAGCCATTAGAATGATGCTGATTTATATTCTTCCGACATGTTTCGGAATAAAAATACCATAATCATGGACAAAGTAAAATGAAATTAAAGAACCACGAAGAAAACTTGAGACTTAAGTTGTACAAAAATCTATGATAAATTACTGTTATATTCATGATTTTGTAAAAGACCATTAATAAACAAACCCACTTACCAACGTCGCTGTGCGGGACACAATATGGAATTAACAAAAATATATTTTATATTCACTCCTCTTAAACAGTTGTAACAAAGTCTATAATAAAAATACAATAACTTATAACTTCAAATCAATAATACTCAACTATAAAACATTTTGTTCTTCAACTTGTTGATTCACGCACATGGTTTTATTAAATTTATTTTTTACGATAATTCACTGTTATACTGTATTTTAAAATTGTTGGATTTTGGTTATGAGAATAACCGTTTTGTTAGCTTCTTAATATTGAAGTTTTCTTTTGCTGTTTAATTCAAATTAATTATTAAAAGCAAGAGAACGTTAAAAGTGGCCTTATATGCTAAAAACAAATATGGACACTGGATAAAAGGTGATGGATGGTTGATGACGTAGAAAAAAGAGGACCTTTGTCGGTTACGCGGCAAAGGTATTAATACTCTTTGTTTACAAGATTTAAACTTTATATTATTTAAAAAACATTTTGAATGTTCTTTCTTCTTTATTATTACAAACCATTTATTTATGTTAAAAATATACGAGGGCAGCTATGAAAATATTAATAACTGAATATAATCCATTAAATGTAAAATTTCACGCTCTATTTAACCTGTTATTACCACAAGAGTTAAAAGAAAAACTAGAATGAATTTACTAGACTTTTTTTCTTAAATTTGATTATGGAAAGTAAAATTATACTGTAGTCTTTGGGGAAGTATTGTTAAGAGTGATTGATGATATTTTTAGTAATAATAATAGTGGTATTTAGAAAATAATAGTTATTTCCAAATATGGTGACAAAAGTTACTTTTAGACAATGTTGGCATTACTGATACCATCTGCTAGCTTCTGCTAGCTGTCATGTAAAACCATATAAGTGGTAAGTCCACTGTACCACACAAGAAATGCTGGTAATTTATACCTAAATTCAATTAGAACTGAGTGTAGATAAAACACGTTATTTCATGGCTGCCAAATGTACAACCACCTCCCAAGTCCACTTTTAAACATAAAAACCCACACTTTTTTTAAAAAAGGAACTTAAATCTATTTTTATTAAATCAATAGCTAGGGGCCTACATTGGATTCTATTGTCTACAATTAATAATTGTTTTTTAATCACTTACTATCCCTTTAAAATCTGATTATCAATAATACATTTTCTAGAAAACAAATAACAAACAAAATTAACTAACTCGGACAATAAATATCAAAATCCTAGTAATAAAATGATGATCTGAATCTTTTTGAATGATATAGGCCTACTTTGTTTTCTAGTCCTGTGGATGTAACATCCTAGAATATTTGGTTTCTTAGAACTATAAATGCATAGACTCACCCCATTTGCCATGTGTTCCATTTTTTACCCTTTATACACTCCCTCCACACATGCTCGGGTCTAGGCACTAACTGACCGACCAAAATACAGGCCAGCCCGAGTGACGCCATTTCCGGAAAGGATATATTCGGAAATGCGTTTAGTTCATTCAAGGCAAAAAAAGAACAGTGTAGATGTATCTCGTAACATTTACCATTTGCCAGAATGTTCCAGGCCTGGAGTGCTAGAGTGAAACAGAGACTCTGATTTATTTCCCCTCGCTTCCGCCCCTTTCTACCTTTGTCAGGATCTGGGCACTATATATAGACCGCGAAGTGACTTAAAGATCAGTATTGACGGTAATAGAAGCTAAGGTTCTACGCTAGTAGTGGCCATCAAACAAATATGTAAGCTGAATATTTTTCTAACTATTGTTTTTTGTTTAATGTTATTATATTAAAAACTTCTTAATATTTTCCCATCAGGAAAATATACTTTCTTTGTCTAATTTTTTTTGATTTACATTAGTGAACTTTTTGAATATTTCCTGTTGAGGAAACAAACTTTGGAAGTTGTAAAGTCATAATAAATTAAATATAGGATTTAAATAATCTGTATAACTTTATTAATATTTTCCTATAAGGAAAATATCTTCGTTTTGATTTATGTTGGTTAAACTTTTATATAGTTCCTATAACATCATGTTAGTTTCTATTGAAGTTCAATGGTATAAATTATAGCCCTGCAGTGAGGGGGGGGGGGGGCATACATAGGGTAATAATTTATGAGTGTTTTGTAATGCGCGGAGCACAGTGCGAGCCCACTACGCGTAACGGGTGTTCTCCTCTTCCCTCCTCAGTCTCTCACTACACCACAACACAACACGTTATTCAGTTGTTTTGTGATTTTGAAGCCTTTTAAATCTAATTTCAAACATTTGGGTTGTGCAAAGAAACGCAAACTAAATAGAGAATTGAAGAAGGCTGTTTCAAAACTAACTAGAATAGATCATTTATTTTGGCAAAGCAGCCAGTTGTAGTGGTTTGGTTGATTCAAATACGCTTCATAGTACAGTGAAAGTATTTATGATGGAAATCAAGATAGGACACCTCAAGAAGTTATAAATATTGAAGGCAAAGGTAAGCTTAATCCTAATGACCTCGTATCACTTGAAAATGTCTCTGAAAGTGATGAGAAGGTTATTTGCCCTCGCCCTGAGCCAACCAAATTTAAGTGCACATATTCCTGATATTGTAGACAATGATATAAAACAATTTATTGCTCATCATGGTCCTTGTAAACCAAAACAACCTTTTCACAAAGAACCAAAACAGTAATAGATGGGTGGTGACCTGGTGGTCTAGGGGTAAGGTGTCAGACTTCTGTGCTGGCGGCCGGGGTTCAATCCTCGGTCCCGGCACAGATTCATCTGATTACCAAACCCTTCCTTCACCTCTGACAAGACATCTTGTGAATGTGGGGAATGCCAGGTCGCCACAGTGGTTCGGATTCCACGTTAAACTGTAGGTCCTTCATTTCATCTCACAATCACCCTACCATTAGTCATTAGCGTAAGTGCATATAACCCGAATGGGTAGTAAGACGTGGTGCTAATAATAATAATAGTAATAGATGGGCCATTCTAAGTCAAATCAACCAAGCTCACAACTTTACCGTCATCAATCTTAACCAAACTAGAATTCTGATAATATACATAGAGAAAATGAGTCATATTTTTCCATGTACGGTATTTGAGATACATTTGTCAAACGATACCAAAATAGGTCAAAAATGACAAGCAGAACAGTGTTGAATTGGTTATAACTTAGACCCTAGATAATGTATAGAGCTGAGCAAGTTCTCATTTTAAAGCTCTCAAACTGGGCATTAATATGATATGTAACACAATAGGCTTACAAGTAATTACATTTTTCAGGGAATCACAAATTTAAAAAAGTAGTTTTAAAAAAAAATCTAAAAAATAATATTTTGTAAATAAAACCCTTTTCAACAAATCCTGAAAGTTTCAAACTGGAATCTCATTTGGAACTTATTTTAAAATTGTAATACAAGGGGCTGAAAAATAAAAATAATTTAAAGTATCTAAAGAACTTGCATCAACAATTTTCTGGTTTCATTTTCAATCTCTACCTTTGTCATTATATAAATTCTTCCTGTTGTTGTTAACGGATCCACTGCCATGTGGATGTCACTCCGGTGTACACAGAGAAATTTGATAGAGCTGGACCATGCAGATGAAAGAAACCCACTTTGATTTCCTGCTCATCTTCAAATTAATCAAGAACACATGCCAGCCAGCAGAAGTCACAATATCCAGGTCACCACTATGCCTTGTGGTTTCCACCTCCTATAGTCTAGTGAGCACTTTACTCTTGCTCACAGGGATGAAGAATTGCAAGGTCAAAGTACCTTCAATAGTCTGGGCATATAGCTACCGGTACTTAAAGAGTATTTACTCATCCTTATGCTACGGTGTTGTGCTGTATGCAACGTGCATGGAACGGATATTGACTTTAGCCCACTCATGAAGAAGAGAAATGACAGAAATATAAAAATAAATAAGTGATTTAAAATATACTCCATCGTATATTAAATGTATATCTTACCCTAGCTTCATGTAATCTTGCATTTTGAGGTCATAGGGAGGAGCTTAGAAAGCCTAACAGTGGAAACTTTTTAGCTCTAGTAAAGCTACTTGCTAAGTATGATCTTGTATTGCAGGAACTTATAAGTCTTAGTCCAACAATCCAGAATGAATAATTAATCCAGGTATTAGACCAATAAGTTGAATCTGTAAATATTGACAGAGATAAGTCTGCAGAATTTTTTTTTCTGTAGTAATGAACACTACTGAAGATGTTTCAAGATTATATCAGTTATCCTAAGTGTGTAGGTATGTAACAATTTCAAAAGATTCATCTGAAAAGCCCATCAAGATAAAAATAAATGAGAGGTTTTTGGGTTTCACAGAAGTTCAAGATCAAAGTTCAAGTGGACTAGAGTAGTTGATTAATTTTGAAAGTAATTGAAGAGAAGGGACTGTCATTGTTAAAGTATAGGGGTTAGGGCTACAACAGTGCAGCTACCATGTCAGGCGTGTACAGGTGTGTACAGTGGTGTGAAGACAAGGATTTGGTCAGGTGAGTACAGTGGGTGAAGACAAGGATTGAGGAAAAACAGAAAAGTGAAAAATATGTTTATTGTGCTGTACACAATCTAAATTTAGTACTGAATGATGCAATGTTTGGTGTTCTTGAAAACAATACTTTTTATGATATTGTCAAATAATTGTATGTGTTTTTAGTTGAAGTATAAATAGATAGAAGCTTTTGTCATCGTTTGTTTCTATAAAAAAAACAACTTTGCCCAACACATTGTCAGGTGTTGATTTTGTGAAAGCATTGAGGTACTCATATGTGGAATTCATGAAAGCTGTCTCAAAGACATAGTCTGACAAACTTTATGAAAGAACTCAAGCGATTTGTTTACGGAAACAATTGGAGAATATTGTGTTTGTTTTTCAAGTGAGTTTGCATAAAATAAATTCTTTAAACACTGAATTTGGTTTCAAACTTTCTCCATTGAAAGGAATTTGATCTTTTTGAGACATCAAATCTTTAAGAAAGTGCAACTGTAAGATTTTCTGAGGTTAGAAATAACTTGCTGGTATGAAATAGTCCGCCACTGCCCTTGCAAGGGAGTGGGGTAACAATTGCTAATTTCAAATCAAAAGAATCAGGAAAGTAAAGAAACACTTTTGATGGGCTCACAGAAGATGAAAGATTGACAGGCCCAGAGCAAAATTTTCAAGTATCAGTCATTGAATATAGTTAGCAGACAAATAAAAATCAGATTTCAAAGTATGCAATACAGTTTTATTACAGTGTTTCAATTTTTTTTTACTAACAGCAACAGATGAGGAAGTGACTGATAAATCATCCTACTTGGGAAGGAGTATGAAGGAGACCTTGAGTTAATGATGATTTAATCTTAGAGGTAAGGTGACCTGTTAGTCTAGGGGTAAGGTGCTGGGGGGCCGGGGTTCAATCCTCAGTCCCAGCACAGATGTATCTGATTGCCAAACCCTTCCTTCACCTTGACAAGACGTGTATTAATCACAACCTGTGAATGTGGGAATGCCAGACCTCCACCATGGTTAGAATCCCACGTTAAACTGTAGGTACTCCATTTCATCTCACAATCACCCTACCATTACACATTAGCGAAAGTGCGTAGAACGGGTAGTAAGACGCGGTGCTAATAATAATAATAATAATACAACAATGATAACTGTTGGAGTTCAATTATCACGTCAAAAGTTCATGTTTGTTTACATTTGTAGTTCACTGACAAATGTCTCATGAATTTAGTGTTAAAAGGGTTTTTCAAATAATAAACTGTTAGTCATGTTCCAATGTTCCATTTCAGCCAAGCGCTGTACCGTGCTATAAATTGTATCAACAATAGTTTATACATATTGTGTATTTCAATCACTACTCTGCCCAACAGGTTATGCGAGTTATGCGATCGGAAACGAAACAATAATTTGATTAAACGAAAAGTTATAAATCAAAAAAGTGCAGAAGTTGAACGATTTGTTAGCCTAAGAAAATGGCGCACGCGAACACGACACATTCAACACAACTCGAGATGTCACGCAACAACTACGATACATGGAAAATACAAGCCGAAGCCTTGCTAATAAAAAATGATATATAGGGATATGTGTCAGGAGAAATACCACAACCCGAAGTGGTTGGCGAAAACGCGGTGCTTGTTGCCGCACAAGCTGCACACAAAGCTTGGCTAGCGGCCGATCGGAAGGCAAAAGCTGATTTAATCCTGTCTATCAATCCATCTGAATTAAAACAGATTCGAGGATGCATTACTTCACGCAACGTATGGATCAAACTAGAATCAATCTACACATCAAAGGGGCCTGCTCGCAAGGCAACATTGCTCAAACGTCTCACACAACACAAGATGCAAGATGGCGACGATGTGACTGAACATTTCACTGGATTTTTTTTGACGCTGTGGATAAGTTGCAAGCAATGGAGGTGGACATGAACGGCGACCTGTTGACGATCATGCTGCTATATAGTCTCTCCAGCAGTTACGACAACTTTCGATGTGCAATCGAATCCTGTGACAATTTAATTGATGCTGAAACATTGAAAGTGAAAGTCTTGGATGAACATAACGCACGTGCTCCGGAAAACGAAGGTTCCGCCATGTTTGTCAAGTCAGGAAAACAGTTTGTGAACCGACCGAAAGGTTGTACAAGCAGTAGTGCTGGAACCAAACATAAAAGTAAACAAAAACCACAACTTAACTACAAACACAACTTTTGCAAAAAGAAAGTACACAGGGAGGCCGATTGTTTCTTTAAAAAGAAGTTGAGAAAACAAACGGCAAATAAAGCTGATGAGGCCCATTGTTATTTTTTCGTCGACAACGAAATTACAAGATCAAGCAACATAAACAACCTTTGGTGCATTGATAGTGGTTGCACATCTCACTTATGCAACAATAAACATGCATTCACAAGCGCGAAGAAAATGTACGGGAATCTTAAACTTGCCGATGACAGCGCCACGGAAGTAAAAGTGAAAGGTGACGTGCAAATTCCACAGCAAACAGTGTGAATGACTCTATCACGTTGAAAGCCACCTTATATGTACCCGACCTCAGAACGAACCTCATCTCTGTGGCAAAAATTGTTGACAACAACAAAGTGACAGTTGAGAAAGATTGCGCGACCATAAAAGGCATAAACGTGACATTAAAGTTGTTTCAAATAGAATTGGTGATTTATTCTACTTTTGTGAAATCGATCAGCAAGCGTGCATGGTCACAGGATCAAAGTTTCCAAAAGTGAATTGGAAATTTGGCACGCTTGACTTGGTCATTTGAATTTGAGGGACATGGTCAATATGCTCAAGAACCAATGTGTGATTGGTTTGAAATTCAATGACTCAACTGACTTAAAAAACTGTCACACCTGTCTAGAAGGAAAGATAACATCAAATCCCTTCACCAAACGAGAGGTAACCTCAAAAGAGCTTCTGGAGTTAAAGCATTCCGACTTCAGCAGGCCGATGAGGGAAGCATCTCAAGGTGGCGCACATTATTTCGTTACCTTCATAGACTACTACAGCCGATGATGTCAAGTCTACTTCCTTCGTCACAAGGGAGAGGTAACTGAGAAATTCATTGAGTTCAAGAATCTAGCCAAAAATCAAACAGGGCATAAGATAAAAGCTCTTCAATCGGATAATGGCAAAGAATATTGCAACGATAAAATGGATTCCATCCTCAAACGTGCAGGCATCCAACGACGTCTAACAACTCCGCACACTTCACAACAGAACGGTGTCGCGGAAAGGAAGAACCACACTCTGGTTGAGGCTGCTAGGTGCATGCTACTCGAGTGCGGAATGCCACTGTCCTTTTGGGCCGAAGCCATAGCGACAGCCAATCACGTCCTAAATCAATGCACAACAAAGGGGTTGTCTGAAGGAACTCCATACGAAAGATGGTTGGGAAGACGGCCAAATATCTCGCATCTTCGTATATATGGGGAGAAAGCCATCATCCTCGACAAGTCTCCCAATAAAGGAAAGTTCGAACCCAAAGGAAAGAAAGGGGTCTTTGTTGGCTACTCTGACTGTTCCAAGGCCTACTGGGTATGGCTACCAAGTGAACGAAAAATCTGTGTCTCCAGGAGACATAAGATTCTGTGCCAAGCCTGGGCCTGGACGCACATCTGCAGAAATATCCTGTCAACATGAAGTAGGAGGGTTCAATGGAGAAGAGTCCTCGCAAAAGACGTAGAGATCAGTCCGAACACTCTGGAAGACGATGAACCATTTCATGGATTTGAGGTGAATGATGACCCCATGCTCGACATTGGAGAGCGACAAGCTCATCAAGGTGCCACAGGGACCGAATCCGACATGCTGGTCGAGCGAGGACCCGGCAGACCAAAGTTAATGCGTACTGTAAGAAGGGGTCGCCCTACTAAAATATACCAGCCTGCAGCCAACCGGACCGACCAGAAACTTGCTCTCAACAATGATCCCGCATATGATAAAGATACTGGGCATTCAAGCACTGCATCATCTCAAGAAACTATGGAGTGCAACAACGTTCAAAGTAACAGGGAATATGGATTGTTTCATAATGCCCCAGTTGCGATGAACGCCTCAGAGATTCACATCGACAGTGCCATGAAGGGGCCAGATCGCGAGGAATGGTTCGAAGCAATCTATTCTGAGATCAGATGCTTGGTCGTCAACGACACTTGGGAAATTGTTGATAGACCGACCAAAGATAGAGTGATCAACTGTAGGGCGGTTCTTCGAAACAAGTATAATCCTGATGGAACAATACTTCGAAGGAAGGCCAGGGTGATCGCAAGACGCTTTGCCCAAAGACCAGGAATTGACCTTGTGGACACTTTTGCTCCAGTTGCCAGGATTGAATCATTTCGATTACTCATGGCATTGTCAGCTAAACTCAACTTAAAAGTCTCACAGCTTGACATTACAACGGCTTATCTGAATGGTGACATCGACACACTAACATTCATGGAACAGCCGGATTTGCTTGTTGAGGCACTACAAAAGATGATTAGGACTGAAAATGACAACAGCATTGTTGGGAAAGCAAAATACATGCTTCATAAACTGAAATCCGGTAACAAAGTCTGCAAACTTCGGGAGGCCATTTACGGGCTCCGTCAAGTTGGTCGACAGTGGCACGCTAAACTAAGTGCAACCTTAGAATCCATCGGGTTGCAGCCCACAAACTCTGACCCATGCATGTATGTCGATAGTCGAAGTAAACACCCAGTCTATGTGCTCATCTATGTTGATGACATCGTGATCACTTCTGGAATCCCGGAGCGAACCAGAGACATTAAAGGTGAACTGTCAAACACATTTGACATAAAGGACCTTGGAGCTATAAATCATTGTTTAGGAATTGAAGTGAACCAATACAAGGACAAAGTCACATTATGTCAGAGTGGTTACATCAGGGATGTCTTACATAAGTTCGGGATGGATGACTGCAAACCAGTGAAGACACCGATATCAACCGGGGTCAAGTTTGATTCTTCCTCCACTAACACAGAAGAAACAAAGCAATATCCATTCACAGAGTTGATTGGAGCACTCATGTACATCGCCATCGGTACCCGTCCCGACATCGCTTACGCAGTCAACATGCTGAGTCAATATAATAATTGTCACACCTCCTCTCACTGGCAAGCTGCCAAGCGTGTGCTAAGATATCTACAAGGAACCATTGACAAGAAGTTGGTTTTCTCCAGGAATGATGAAGGCATTTCCGGTTTTGCAGACGCCGACTGGGGACACTGTGACATTGACAGAAAGTCCTGTACAGTTACACTTTCACCTTGTCCGGAGCGGCAGTATCATGGTGCTCAAGAAAGCAGAGAATCGTTGCTTTATCTTCAACCGAGGCAGAATATATGAGTCTCACCGAAGCTGCGAAGGAAGTAATCTTCCTGATCTTTGTACGAGAACTTAGTTTAAAGGAGTTGTCAAACATCATTATTTTCAATGACAATAAATCAGATGGAAAATTGGCACATAGCCATGTCTTCCACTCAAGATCGAAACATATTCATTTTATTCGTCAAGCTCTCCAAGATCACGCACTAAGGCTTGATTATCTATCCAGTGAGGATATGGTAGCTGACATCTTGACAAAACCTCTTCCTGGAGCCAAACACGAGAAGTGTGTCTACGAATTGGGTTTACGTACTTGATTGTTACCTATTGACCTTTTGGACTCAAAATTGAGGGTGGGAGGGGGCTTGGGTGTTGGAGTTCAATTATTACCGTCAAAAGTTATGTTTGTTTACATTTGTAGTTCATTATAACGTCGACAGATGTCTCATGAATTTAGTCTTAAAAGGGTTTTTCAAATAATAAACCGTTAGTCATGTTCCAGCCAAGCGCTGTACCGGTCGTGCTATAAATTGTGTCATCAATAGTTTATACATATCGTGTATTTCGATCACTACTCTGCCCAACAATAACATTGATAACAATAATAATAACAACAGAGAAAACAGGAATTAGCCAGGAATTTGAAGTGATCGGGAAAATACGCGAATTAGCCGGGAATTTGAAGTGATCAGGAAAATATGGGAATAAGTCGAGAATTTGAAGAGATCGGGAAAATACAGGAATAAGTCGGGAATTTGAAGTGATCAGGAAAATATGGGAATAAGTCAGGAATTTGGTGAATTACAACAAAAATCCAGGAAAATGTTGTTTTACTCAAAATATGAATATAATATTCATTAAATCAGTAAATAATAATGTTATTCAAACACTGTTGTTTTTTTGTTTGTAGCTGTGTAATATGTTTTATAATTCCTAGTAAACAATGTTAATACCAATTTAAAAAAATATGTTTATTTAAATTTTAAAACTTATTATTAATAAAAAAGATTAGTAGAAAAATGAGGTGGGAGGGGGGAGTTGGAAGGATGTGACATACTTTTTAGTCGGGAATTTTAGGAAATGATCAGGGGAAAAAGTCTGGAATTTCATTGGTCATTTTGAGTAGACACCATGAATAATAATAATAATAATAATGATAATAATAATTGTTATTGTTATGTAATGAGGATGTTGGAGTAAATGAGATAGTAGAGGAAACAAGGCTGAGGTGGTATGGTCATGCAATGAGGATGATAAAGGAGACAATACCAAAGAGAATAACTGAGATGAATCATGTTGGGACCAACTTGGGTGGCCGCATAGTCTAACACGCTACTCTCGCAGTAGACTAGACTGCTGATGACACAGATATTGAGGTTTGAATCAGAGTCGGCTGTACTGAAATGGTTTTCCACTTTTCCTCCACAACAATTTGGGTACACTTCCTATGAATGTAACCTTCCTAATCCCTAAAACCATTAGCGTAATTAGTACATAAGAGTGTAACCTGAATGGGTAGTAAGACACGGTGCTAAACATAATGTTGGCTAGATACTGCAAGGGCGACCAAGAAAGAGATGGAGGAGCAGAAAACAGAAAGTGTGCAAGTGAGAAGAGCACGATAGAAGTGATTAAAGGAGGAAGTAATGGTGGAATTTGACGATGATGATGAAATAACATAACTCAATAAAGGTCCTTTTTCTCTTCATCCTTTCCCCTAACATATCTATTTTATTTTCAGGTGTACAGCTACACTTTGAAGCCAGATACAAAGCTAATCAAAGGAAGTGTACCTAAATTTATGAAAATGCAGCTACACTTCCTCCAAATTGTACCTCTTGCACTCCTTTTCTATTAGTGTTACTATGTGGATAACAAGACCTGTGGTAAGATAAAAACTGATACTAATGTTAATGTTTATCATTTCTGGCTTGGATACTGTCACTTTAAATCCTAAAAGAAAGGAGTGTTGGTTGCAGGAATGAAGGATAACTTTATAACATTGCACTGAAATCCTAAACATTCGGTTGGTTTTGTACACACTCAGACAAGGCACATTTGGTAGAGTAGCTCCACACAAAAATGTCTTAAGCAAAGTGATGTGTAAAAGCCATGAACACCATCAAGATGGATTCACAGCTATTTTAAACACATGGTTCGTAAAGTTAAATACAAATTGGTGGTATTGTTTCAATAAAGATAAAATATATAATGTTTACATTGAACTAATCTACCATAAATTTCAAATACATACAAAATACTTACACGATATATAATAAAGTATTTTCCATTTAATTTAGTATATATTAAATAGATTTAAAATAAATTCAGGCGACCATATTACAATGTTAATAAAAAACTGGGCTTTCTCTCAAATGTTCCAATGCATCATTCCTATTGATTGAGCACTCTGATGATATATGATGATACAAGTGATGATATTGATTACCTTGAAGTGACCATTCTGATGATACAAATGATGATATTGATGCCAATTCTTCTGGTGCTGCTCTCAATGATAGGAACAGTACAATTCACATTTTGTTGCATTAGTTCTTGTTGAGAAAAATTGGTGTGCCTATTAATCTATTATAAATGTCTACGTATGTATAGCAAACCTAGTGGATTTGTAGGATTGCCTCGCAAGTATAATTAATACCTCTGTATGTGTAACCTCTTTGGTCATACTAGGTAACTTTCATCTCAACTACTTTGTATGATTGATAAAATATTATTAGTTCCTTTTTAACTACTAGAGTGTTCATTGAATGTGAAATAATTCAACAGATTATGGGCCCAGTTTTATGCAATACACCTAGTACTTAACTGTTTGCTGTGAAAAGACAGTAAAATTTGTTTTGAAGTTTGTCATTCACATGAGTTAATCGAACCATACCAAAGCAAGATAAGTTGGATACTTTGTGTAAGTACACTTTTGATTTTAACTCTCTGTCATGGCTGATAATATAATTGAATAATTTAGCTGTAGTTGAAAGCTTGGTGGCAAAAACTATCAACAATGATTGTTTGAAGTACGATGTACCCTTTGAGCCAAATCAATTTTAGGTGTCAATAATGGGACACTTGTAAAACCAAAAGAAGGTGAAGGAAGACAAAAAGAATTGGATGAATGGAACCCTAAAGATGCAAATGCAATGTTTATTTTGACATCATATATGGATGTTTCTCAAATAACGCTGATTGAAAACTGTGAATCAGCTAGTGAAATATTGAATAAGTTAGATTCAGTATATTGTCAAAGGTCTGCATCAAACCAGTCGTGGTAATAGAGCGGTTCTACAGTTATCAGATGGATACTAAGGACTCAGTAGCTCAACAAATAGCAAAGGTTGATTTCTCAGTAATGTCCAAGATACTAGGTACTTTGCCTAGAAAATTACGTGCTGTAAGGCAAGGTTGGTTTCTATCCCAAAAGAATAACAAACTATATTTAATTTAACTGCTCAATTGATAGAAGAGGAGAGTAGTTTAACTTCATTGGAAGAACACGAGCAAGCCCTTGCTACTATGAAAAATAAATAAATGAGAAAGTCTTTGAGCAGTCAGAGTAATTTCTCAGCATTCAACACCTTTGAGAACATAGACTCTATCACGGATAGTGATGCTTGGATATTGGACAGTGGAGTGTCTTCACATATAACGAGGCACAGAGAATATTTTTCCACCTTGGTGGATAATCCATTGACTGTAGTGCTTGGTAGTAACGTCAGGCTGACTGTTAATGGAATAGGTACCATACAGATTAAAATCATAGAAGAGGATAAAGCAAAAGTTTATCATAATAAGTTAGTAGATGAAGGTCTGAGGGGTCCCAACAACTTGTATTACATGTTTTTCAGTACAGTTCCCACTTCAGAATCAAATTTTACTCCATCTGAATCCAACCTTAGAATTTTGAATGAATGCCTAGGCCATCTGAATGTGAGAACTTTGAAAGAAATGGCATCTAAAGATTTAACATTTGGTTTAAATCTATCGGGAAGTGAGGAATTCTTTTGTGAGCTATGTGTCTTAGGTAAACAACACAAACTTTTGTTTACAAAGTCTACTTATAGGTCAACTCAGGTTGGTGAACGAGTGTTTAGTGACCTTTGTGGTCTGATGTCTGACCATCAATTGGAGGTGCCAGGTACTTTGTGTCATTCATAGATGACTCTTCTGGTTACAGAATTGTTTCTTTTCTGAAACAAAAATCTGATACATTTGATGCCTTCAAAAATTATTTTAATATTGTCAAAAAATATATAATTGCAGAATTAAAATATTACATACTGACAATGGAGGTGATTATGTAAATGAAGAATTCCATATTTTGCTCGTACTAATGTAATAGAAATGGAAAGGACTGATCCCTGTAGTCCAGAGCAAAATTCACATTTAGAACATGACATGAGGACCATCATGGAGACGGCAAGGTCCATGATCCATGGAAGGAGACTTCCTACCTACCTGTGTACTTCAGTGTACATCTTGAATAGAACAGGTACTTCACAGACGCCCAACTTGACCCCGTATGAAGTATGGATAAGAAAGAAGCCTAATCTTTCTCATATCAGAGTATTTGGTTATACAGCCTACATGTTAACCCCAGATGTAAAACACCATAAATTAAACCCAAAATCTAAGAACATGATACTAGTGGGCTATAATGGAAATTCCACTACTTACAGGTTGCTAAACTAAACAAATTAGGGTGTCAAGGATTGTTACTTTTAATGAGAGCAAACAGGGTGTCAATTACCGAAAAATTGCCTTGACTGAGAGTGAAGACCTCAGAAAAGAGGATAAGGAGATTGCTACAGATGAAGAGGGAGAACCCCAATAATTCCTGAAACAGAAAAACCTCCTGCTATAGAGCAACAGCGTGGACTACATGTGCCTACCTAGAAGACTCATTGAAGAATGCTCCTTTGTTGAAGCTATGGCTCTTTATACCGAGGAGGATGTACCAAGGATGTGCCCTGATGCTGTACATTGGAAAGAAGCCATACAAGAAGAGTTATATGCGCTAGTGAAAAATCAAACTTTGTATACAATAGCTAGACCTAAAGAGAGAAAAACTATACTATGCAAATGGGTCTTTAAAGTAAAGCGAGCACAAGATGGAGAAATATCACGCTATCTCTCCTACCATAACACACACATATGACACAATACATGTGCTACTTGCAAAAGCTGCACAACATGATTGTTAAGTGATTCAATTTGACGTTAAAACTGCATTTCTTCATGGTAATTTGGAGGAAGAAATATTCATTGATCCTCCTAAAGGTTAAATTGTTGAACCCAGAATGGAGTGTAAACTAAACAAATCATTATATGGACTAAAGCAAAGTCTGTGATGCTGGAACCGGAAATTGAACGATTTTTTTAAAGAACATTGGATTCAAACAATCTAATACTGACAACTGTGTATATAAAGGAGAATTTTATGGAGTAAAAATTATCCCTGCACTTTATGTAGATGATGGATTAATTTTTAGTGAAGTCAAACAAGCTCTGACGTTTGTACTAAGCAAATTAAAAGACAATTTCGAAATAACTCTTTTGAGATAAAAAGTGTTCAACTCTTTGTTTGTTTGTTGAAATATAGATAATCAAGACTGGAAATTCTATATTCATTCATCAGACAAATTATGTCAACAAAATGATTAAGCGTTTCAAACTAGAGATACCAACGTGTTGGTTACACCATCAGATTCTTCTGTACGGCTTGAGCCGTTAGCCAGTGAATCAGAATCAGTTGATGTGCCACTAAGAGAGACATTTGGATCTCTGATTTTTGCTGATATTGTAAGACGACCCAATATAATGTTTCAGTCAGAAATGTCAGCAAATATCTCAACAACCAAGCAAAGATCACTGGAACTCGGTTAAAAGGATTCTAAAATACCTCAAAGGCACTTCGAACTTTGGTATCAAGTATAGAAGACTGGAAGAGCCTGAACCCCTAATTGGGTATTCTGATTTGGATTATGCAGGATACTTTGAGACCCGTCGATCAACATCGGGTTATATCTTCATGCTGAATAAAGGACCTGTGACTTGGTTAAGTCAGAGGCAACAATCGGCTACTTTCTCTACCACTGGGGCTGAGTATGTTGCTACCTCCTGCACAGCCAAGGAAATAATTTGGCTATGTTCCCTACTATCAGACCTTCAAGAAACAGTGGGAGCCTCTACTGAACTCCATATTGACAACCCGAGTGCCACGAAACTAATAACAAATCCAGAGTACCAAAGAGAACCAAACACATGGACATACACTACCACTTTACTAGAGAGAAGTATCAAGATGGTTCCATTGATGTCAAGTATGTGCCATAAAGAGATCAGTGTGCAGATAACTAACTAAATCGGTCTCTAGAGAAGTTTTTAATCATCTGCAATATTGAAGTGTAAATAAGTAATCTGTTTACTTTAACTGTCTGTTTTGTCTTTTATTAATATCTTTGAAATTATTTGTGCTTCTTGTTTGTTTTAAGATATAGGCACTTAATTTAGTGGGAGTGTTGAGAAAAATTGGTGTGCCTATTAATATATTATTATAAATGTCTACATATGTATAGCAAACTTAATGGATTTGTAGGATTGCCTCGCAAGTATAATTAATACCTCTGTGTGTGTAACCTCTTTGCTCATACTAGGTAACTTTCATCTCGATTACTTTTATGATTAATAAAATATTATTAGTTCCTTTTTAACTACTAGAGTGTTCAACCAACTCACAAGTATTAATATTGTAGTTTTGACATGAACCTGGAAAATAAAAAATCCCTGTAAAAGTTGGGTAATTTGTTGTGACAGTAAAATCGAGGATAATTTTAAAAGTAATTGGAACTCTCAGATATTTGGCACATTTTTCTTTAATAATTCTTGTGCCAAGAACTCGAGAAAAAAAAACAACAATAAAAATGAGTTATCTTTATAAATTTGAAGGTATATACAACTAATAATATTTTATTAATTTAGGGAAAATAGAATATAAATTTTGATTTGAAAAAGTAGTAAAAGTGAGTGAATTTATAAAAACTTATAATAATTGTATCAATCCTGTAATGTATTGGAATAACAGCCATCACAATGTTTCATTTCACCAATTCAATTGATTCTGCATTAGAAGATAAGGACTTTAGCCTAAAAATGTTATAAATGTATATTTTAAATGCTAATTTATTTGTGAGTGTTAGTTTGTGCTTTGGTCGACTAACTCACTTGTTGATTGGTTTCAGGAGGGTGAGGAGCTGTTGGAAGACGAGTTGCCAGAACATTTACGTCCCCAACCCAAGATAGACTTAAGTCAAGTAAGCTATCTAAGAATGTTACTAATGACTCAGTAAAAGCAATAGAAGCGGCACTCACAGCAAATTAAGTCACGTCTCAACTTTGTTCTAGCAAAGGTTTTCTGCAACCGCCACAGGCTACATTCATATCATCTAATTAGGCTAATGTGTTGAGGATTAGGAAGGTTTAATTATGGTGTCTACTCAACTTGACCAATGAAATTCCTGGCTTTTCCCCTGATTTTTTCCTAAAATTCCCGACTAAAAACAAAGTATGTCGCGCCCTTATAAACCCCGCCCCCCCTTTCCAGGTTATGATTTTTTTATGATCAATAATAAGTTTTAAAATTTGAAATAAAGATACTGTTTTTTATTTGTATTAACATAGTTTACTAGGAATTAGAAAATTATAACATATATTACACAACTAAAAAAACCAATTTGTATCACAATGAATTTTACTTGGAAAATAGCAAA
>JBCFYV010000012.1:2366763-2436932 GCA_039000515.1 Timema cristinae
TTGGCTAATATTTTATTATTAATATATTATTATTACCCCCGCGCCCCTTACTACCCTTCGGTTATACGCATTTACGCTAATGTGTAATGGTAGGTAATGGTGTGATGAAATGGAGGACCTACAGTTTAACGTGGAATCCGAACCACGGTGGTGGCCTGGCATTGCCCACATTCACAAGATGTCTTGTCAGAGGTGAAGAAGGGTTTGGAAATCAGATAAATCTGTGCCGGGACCGAGGATTGAACCCGGCCGCCAGCATAGAAGTCTGACACCTTACCCTAGACCACCAGGTCACCACAACTACGCTAATAGTTTTGGAGATAGGAAAAGTTATATTGCAAGGAAGTGTATCCTCATTTTCATGGGGGTGGGGGGGGAGTGGGAACGCATTTTGTAAAAAACTAACCTTCGTCCACCTGACGAGATTCGAACCTCAACCTCTCGTCATCAGCATCTAGTCTACTGTGAGAGTAGCGCTTGAACCATGCGGCCATCGGAGCGGGTTGATAGTCATCTTCCCAGTTTACTTTATAGCACTAGTCTACAGTATGAAAACGTTGACTGTCCTAGGGAGGATGTTGTGGTCAGAGCAGTGACATACTAAGCCAGAATTCGCGGGTTCGATTCCCGAATCCTGGTGTTACTTTTCAATCTAAAGATCTGATATTTAGTGTGGTTATTAGCTGTAACTAACCAATATTATAGCTTGTATATTTAGTGTGGTGGTTATAGCTGTAACTAACCAATATTATAGCTTGTATATTTAGGTGTGGTTATAGCTGAAACTAACCAATATTATAGCTTTATATTTAGTGTGGTTATAGCTGAAACTAACCAATATTATAGTCTTGTATATTTAGGTGTGGTTAAAGCTGTAACTAACCAATATTATAGTGTATATTTAGGTGTGGTTATAGCTGAAACTAACCAATATTTATAGCTTGTATATTTAGGTGTGGTTATAGCTGAAACTAACCAATATTATAGCTTGTATATTTAGGTGTGGTTATAGCTGAAAACTAACCAATATTATAGCTTGTATATTTAGGTGTGGTTATAGCTGAAACTAACCAATATTATAGCTTGTATATTTAGGTGTGGTTATAGCTGAAACTAACCAATATTATATGCTTGTATATTTAGGTGTGGGTAATAGCTGAAACTAACCAATATTATAGCTTGTATATTTAGGTGTGGTTATAGCTGAAACTAACCAATATTATAGCTTGTATATTTAGGTGTGGTTATAGCTGTAACTAACCAATATTATAGCTTGATATTTAATCCATCAATATGCGCATTCCTACAGTTGGTCATTGTACTATTGGCAGAATAAAACCCTACTGAGTCTAAGATGACTGCGTTATCTGATGGCTCGTGATAATTAATTGAACACTCATATGTAACTGACGATTTCCGCACGTCCATCACAGACTTGGATTAAAAATAAAGAATGAAGAACGATCCTGGGCACGGACGACTCCTGGATAGCTCAGTGGTTAGAGTCTGTCGTACTAAATCAAAAGTCCTAGGTTGAATTCCCGTGTCCAGGTGTCACTTTTCGATGTAAATAAAATGAATTAGTATATGAATAAAAAAAACAAAATATCTTTGGGGTAAGTTATTAATGACAATACTAAAGCGGTTTTTATTTTTTAAGAATTAAAAAATGTATTGGTTTTTGCACGGAATATAAACCTTCAAACATATCTTTGTCTTTTCAATAACAACTCTAGTCAGTAGAGAAGACTTATTACTTCTAGACCACGCATCAATTTTTAAAGCTAACATAACTAACATTAACTGCAACCCAAAACACTTTTGCTCTAATGACGTCATTACCACAGAAATATATGATGCATCCAATTCAATGATGGGGGGGAGGAAGGGGAGTAGACTACTCATGCGCTGTCAAGTACTGAAAGCTTGCGCATGTGTTACTGTTTCAAATGACGTCACAGCTAAAGATTATGTTGTTCGCATTGGGGACCAAGGTAATGACTATGCATGATAGTCTTATAGTAATTAATAGGTCAATTTCAAGTAATAATATTTCTATTACTTTGAGTTTTTTCGAGGTCTAGGCTTCCCATTTTAAAAACATATTTTTCCTTGTTTATTCCACGGCCAGCTTAAAGTTGGACGTTCCAGAGTTGAGTTACCAAATTGTAAAACCAAAATAAAGTCGTACCTGGTAGCTACAATGTAATAACTACTACTAAAAAACTTTTAATCAACAAAATTGATAAAAATTATTTTAAAACTCGGATGGGATTGTCAAATGCTAGAAAGTCGACAAATTGATACTACTGTATTGGTATATAAGCCACCGCGTACAGCGAGTAAGTATAAAATGGTAGACGAAAATCTACTCCTCAGAGAGTTGCTTGACTAGGCTAGCGCGCAGCCTCCCCCATCAGTTCGGGACACTTTCAAGAATCCAAGAGTACCGGCCCTGACACATTCGAACAGCACTGGCCCACTTACCCCGCCCTATTGATAACTTTTTTCAAAGCCCATTTTTCTGAATATAAAATACCACGACTGTGAAACTAGCGACACCATGGTGACGATATCAACTATAACACCCCTACACCTCACCATCGCCACCCCCAAAACTAAAAGGACCTCCACTATATCCGCACACTTAACCCAGTCCAAATCGAATTCGGACTACTTAATCCCAGGCAACTCCTAACCACCTAACCCGAATCTACCTATCCCAACATAACCCTAGCCTAAGCTAGCCTAACCTACCCTAACCTAGGTCCTAAGGTAACTAACCTCCATGTTCATTGGTACCCCGCAGGTGTGTGAGGAGGTTATTACCACTCGGATGAGTTGTCCCGCCATTATCTGTGCACCGAATACAATGACTCAAACGCCAATGAGGACTATCTATCACATTATCATTGACTAAGAAATGACATATATTTGTACAATTCAATAATAAACGCAACAGACTTCAAGCGCAAGTGGCTGTGTCTATGATGTTGATCGGTATAATAAAGTGATAAATATTCAATAATGAACGGAAGTTAAGATATAAAGTGAACCTTTTTAATTAAACTTCTATCTGATCTTATAAAGTATCATTAGAATTTTGGAGCAAAAGTTTAGTTATATAATAATCTAACAATTACCAAATCCTATGGTAAATAAAAGATACCAATAATTGAAATCAAAATCAAACCACGATATTTAGAATCAATTTGTTAATGATCCATATTTAAATGGTAAGAATGTATTAAGTCCGACTTGTAATATATGATATTATATTCTGTGCTAATCAGTTTAATAGAGTATTTATATACAAAAATGTATCTAGTATTAATGAAAATTAATTTGTATCATTTGTAACTAATTTCCTGAACTGATGTAATTTAATGTTTATATAATGAAAGGTATGTGGGGGTCTATTTAAACCTAAAGCTGCAAAAGAGCATGGTTAGAAAAAAATATCTAGTATATAGTTAACAGCAATATTCGTCATTAATAACAAGAAATTTGAATAAAAACGCTGTTAGAACTTTTTTTTACCTATAGCGACCGTTAGAAATCACAACTAAATAGTACTATTTTCTTAGTAGACCCTTGAAGAAATGAAAAGCTTTTTAATTCATCAACATTGGTAAACACTTTGCTATGATTAATATATATTTTTAGTAAGATGATAATTTCATCACAAGTTTCTATAATTTCAAAACCATGAGATTTCTATAATAATAATTATAATTCACCATTTATGTGTTGTTCTTTATGCAGCTCATCTTATTCATGTCCATTGTACAGAAAAAGTAACCACGAGTTCAAAATCTGAGCTTACAACAGTTAAGATCCCCGATACAGATTCCCGCGATCTGTAATCCATGCTGTCTAAGTCCATTGTCTAGTATGAATCGGTGCCACAGTTCAGATTTCGCTGAGGCCACAAAGTCCTTATCCGATCCGTAATCCATACTCTGTATGAAGTGCTCAACGTTTAACTTCTCAGACTAGAGTTTATACGGCTACAATCAAAGCCGAGTAAATAATACATGCCGGTAGGAAATGAAACATCTTTCAACACCAAAAATAAATAGATTTTATTATGGTGATTGAGTTATAGTTCGTTGGTAAAGATAAATATATTAGCACGATGACCGGTCCAACCAAATGCGAAAGTCATAGACGCGTCCAATCAAAACTTCAAAAGAAAGATTGGTCTACATAAAGCGATGGAATTATCAGTCTGACCAGGTAAAAAAAAAACCTTTGGTTGAAAAAACCCACCATGATATAGCTTAAGATAATATATATATCACAATAAAATGTATGTGATTGTGAATTATACATAAATTCAAGTTATATTCCTATAGACTAAATTCTAAGTATATCCTTGAGTTTCTCAACAAAGTATTTTTATGTCTTTTAAAGATCAGCGGAATAATTAGCCACTCGCATTCTTCCGTGATAGACAATTTTCTTTTGAAGTTGTTAGAGAGTGGCCGAAGTCGATACTATCTCATGGTTGAGAAAGTCACGGTGCGAAATACGATATGATTGTAATCGAGTGAATAAATTTTTTTAATGGACAACTCCACAAATACTGACATACGGACCTACGGATTATGGAAATTTCCGGTTCTTTTAAAATGCATAGAAGGAATGCTACTGGTTATTCTAACAAGCATCTATGCAATTAAGTGAATCTGACATCCCGCAAACACATCTTCCAATAATTGGAAGTTGTATGGGCCAACAAAGGAGGCTCTGCTTCACAGTAGTCATTTATTGTTGGTCCCATATAAATATTTAGTAAAGTTGAATTAACCCACTCTCGCACATAATTATAAAGATTATGATAACTATCCTTATACTAATAAACCTCCTTAATTTAATATTAATATCAATACCACTATTATAAACACATATTGGAACGTAGCTTGCGCGACTTCACCCCTGTGCATTATTTCCTTCCTGTCACATACAACGCACTCTGCGCCCATGCCGCTCAGACAGCACGTGGATCGAAAAAGCGTATCCCTCATTTAGTTCGATGCTACTGACACCTAAAAACCTTCCATAAACAAGGCAATGAAACTGTCCTGATTCACAAGTGCAAAGAGAGGCGAACCTCAACCCTTTGTCGATACCTCCCCTCGAGACTATGCTTTAAAAATCACCTGTAAAACACACTGGCGTAACAACTGTCACGAGTATGAAGCTTAGTACTAAGCACGACTATTTCAATAAATTAAGTCACTTAAATTATTATTTCTCGAGCCGACGTACAATACATCAAATTATTTTAAGGTTAGAAATTAGGTTTTAAGCTTGCGACTAAAAAAATTTAACTATCAGAGTTACAAAATGTGGATGGTTAAAGTGAAGGGATAACAGAACTAAAAATCCCAACCGTAATAACTGCTTATAACTTCCGTGAAATTGATATACATTGGAAATGTGGG
Organism: Timema cristinae; assembly: GCA_039000515.1. Lineage (NCBI taxonomy): Eukaryota > Metazoa > Arthropoda > Insecta > Phasmatodea > Timematidae > Timema > Timema cristinae. The sequence goes on from JBCFYV010000012.1 coordinate 2,372,214, forward strand.
ACCCGTACAAAACTGGAGATCGGACCCTGGAGCGACGATCCACTCGAATTCACAAGTGTCGATACCCGAGATTGTATCTACTATGTACGCTCGGGCAGCGTAACTGACATTCGATATTGATGAGATGTACAGCCCCGATGCCAAAAATAAAATGTTCTTGTATTCCTCCTATGCCTCTTTCCTGACCAACGATATCGACACATCGTTACCTTGGTCACGCTGCGCTTTTAACCTCTCTAGTATCGTTTCTTCTTAGCACTAAGCCAGTAGTTTTTTTCTGCCGATTGTCCGATTGATTTATTTAAATCAATAAATACATTCAACATTGCTGGAGGGGGGGGGTGAAAGTTATACTTGTTTTGGGAGGTATTCAACATACAATCTGAGGCCCCGAAAAAGTGCACGATTAATATAAGAGATATTTAGATTCAGAGAAGAAAAAATAAAATTAACTAAATAAATTAATAAACTTTATTTTACTTCACCAAATTCTCTTTACGCGATGAATTCTTCTTGTTTCAAAATATACTATCCCCCCTTGATGGAAGATATACATTCTGCGTCTTAATAATGGAACAGAAAATATCATTACATTTCAAAGTAGTAGAAAAGGGCACTAGTAAGCGCATTAAGCCAGAATAATGTCTTAGTTTGCTTGAAAATATTATCAAATATTGTTCCCAAGCAACATGACACATGTCTGAATTGGTTTAGCGACAACAGCAGGGATACAAAATAAAAATGCGTTTCATTGTAAAATTCTATTGTGTTCGCAACAACAACCCACAAAGCTCCTACATTCAGTTTACTCAACGATCAATCTTGTTCAGCAAAATGTTGTTATGACCGAACGCCCAGAAAAGAAATTCGGAAAGATCTGGTTGGGGTGGCCACACGATGTGGAAAACCGAGGTATTTTGCTAAATCCATGAGAAAGTTCCTGTAGTTACGGATAGATACGTATCTGTTAATTTTCGAATGCAATCACAGATTCTTCGAGGTAAATCAGTCAGAGAAATTCTAAGATTCAGATAGACTCACACTTCTAAAAAAAGAAAAAGTAGAACACTATGTCCACAAGTTCACATTCAAAGAAGAAGTTCGAATTCCCTGAGTAATTTAATTAAATCCAAAATAACCACAATATTTCCAATATGTTGCCAAAGTGATTCTAAAAAAGAACTGCCAAAAAATACAGCCACGAAGAAGTAGATCTCTTGCAACAAAACATTTAACAAGTTGACTTTTCCTTTCCTACAGTATTAATGTAACTGCCTTTTACCAAATACTATTTAATTATTCTTTTTGAAATTCACTTCTAATGTAGACTTGTAAACCCGATTGGAAAATATCTTCAAAGTAAAATATTGTGTTGTGTCCTACATGCAACTTGTAAGTGAAACAAAAAACTTTCTTGTAGATTGAGCGGTGGTCCAAAAAAGTAGTGCAATATTGTACAAATCACAGTGTTTAAGATCTGATATGTATGAATCATAAGATGACAAAGAGCAGTTTAAATTAAAATCGACAATTGTTTAGAAAATGGAAGTACAGCTTATGTAGGCTGAATACCTGGATCTCCCCATCCTATTCTTTCAACACACCTACTGTCCGAGACAAAAAAGCAAACTTAAAATCTTTACTAATGAACACTTAAACCATGTACAAAATGTAATAGACCATATTACTAGATAGCGGTACATGCAGAGTATGTGGTTGTATCTAGTATGCTAGTCCTTCCCAGCGCATACCGCAAAATGAAGAAATGAGACTAGTTATTTTTGGTTGATCACAGCCTCTCTGTTTTAACTGTGTAAACATTAATGCATCTTATATCTCTAATATTGATAATATATCATTATCTTGTATGAATTTAATATTAATTTTAAAACTAATATTGGTTCAAATCCAAGAATACTGTGTTTTAAGTATTCGTACTTTCTAAAAATGCCTCTACGTAACCCATAATACCCAGCTTACTACGGAATAACGCAAGTGCAAGCTAGAGGAGGCTCTAGTGAACTTGCCCAATACTTTCCGCTCACCCATAAATAACACCAATGACTCGGAGGTTTTACACCCCAGGCATGGCCTGTTCAGACTTTACAGCTAATAATGTGGTCCAACTAGTAGAAAAAGAAGATTCAAGACGCAATTTTTCAATTATATTAAGCAAATTTATAAGTTAAAACAAAATACAGAAAATAAATATATAAGTAATTGTAAAATAATAGTAGTACACTTAACTAGCATTAAATATTACACAAATTAATACATGGACCTATGTATTAAGTATTCTACCACATTCAATAACATATATTGGCAAACACCATTAAACCATACTTTCAAAATTTAGCATTTCAGCACGGATAGACGTATGGGCAACGAAAGGGAGAGGGTTAGCGAGTGGAGGAGCTAAGTAAATCGTTGTCGAACGTAACTCTTGGTTTTTTATCTTAGCAAGAAAGAACTCGTGGAGTTTTAATATGTACTTTATTTTGTTTACATTAACGGCGATTATTAAAATATAGTATCATCCAAAAGTCAAGGAAGTGATTCCCCATTTCAAGATGAATTAGAAGGAAAAGGTAAAATAAAATATATTAAGTCTTTAATTTACTAATCATATGGCGCAAACCCCCTAACATTACTTTTGGGAAAATTCAACCAAGCTTTACAAAGAATAACACTTTTGATGGAGAGACGAGTTTTGGGGCACAGCCTTCCTACCCTAAGGCCGAAAACTTATAAATATATAAATGCTTTTATAATTTCATTTGATATTTATAGTAAATAAGTAATTAAATAATACGTAAGAAGTACAGAGAAGCTTAGTATTATATGTACTCCCCCCCCCGGGTTAAATAAACCCATTGTGTAATATTAGGCTTAAGCCTTACGCCTGGGTTCTTAAAATTTCATATACATTCGAACAACACTCTCAATTTACTATAATGAATATTATATTAACTTTCTATTAACAATATTTCGTTTGTTAAGAAAAGAGGGTCAAATACCCTGTTGCCCTCTCCCCCGGGTACAACCATCTGACTATTAGATTTAGAAAGAGATGATAAATATCTATCAGATAAACCAATGACGTAACGATAGAGATTAAGAAACCGAGAATATGTTCCTATGTTAGGTCAGAGTTATACTCATCTAATTAGCATCCGAAGCATAAAATTCTCAGGCTGGGAGACTCCTTTTTAGTGTCCAAGCACTTATGTGGTGAGGAGAATTAGCTTTCTAAAATGTTTTTAATGCAACGTGATTTGGACATTCCAGCCTGATTCCATCGTCATTCAAGGAATCTGATGACGCTTGATCGGATGTAATCTATCCATTTTAATACTCTTATAATATTTTGCTTGATATTGAGTTAACTATGTGTGCATTTAATATACAACTAGTATGACTAATTGAGAATAGATCTGAGTCCTCTCATGCATATCCAAATGTGCCCCATACCACTCTGAGCCCCTACATTAAATTTACTTAAATTCTAACCATGTAGATACCATGACAAGTCTAGAGATCACCTATTGTCGATGTGATATTGCTCCTAAACCCAGTCCCCGATTGGATTCCCGTGCGTCCAGATTATCTGGGAATGCATGTTCTGGAAACGGCTAGAGTCTATCTAGTGAAAAATAAGACGACTCGAATAACGTATATGGCACCGGGTAATAAAAACCGACTTGATGCTGGATCCAGGCATTGCAACCACATGACACCCTCTATCCGCAAGAGTTGGCACTAATTCGCCAAACACTTGTAACCACGCGTATATAGCCTAATGCGGAATGATACCATCGATTATTTTGAGTTACACTTTGAGTGGCTTGTAATCATCGCTATGGATAAATAAAGAAGAAGAAATATGGTTAGTGAGGCGCACATATTCCTAAGATACAATACATTTGAAAGGACATAAAAAATTTTGAGAAACACTGATTTCTAACTATGACACATCCTCAAAATCTATCCCCTAAATAATCCGCTTGGACTCTTGACAACCGGGGTTGAGGGTCCTCGGGGCCTCTAATCTCAGTTGCAACTTTTAAACACAGCATACCGTTATTAAATTTTTTCAGAATAAGCGCCACTGGTACAGTATTGTTGAATATAGTTGAAAGAGCTATGTAATCTGTGTCTATGTGGTTTTGGAAAAGAATGCCTATATAATAACTATGACAAACCTATAAACGTAAATAACACTTGACATCTTTTTGAATCACAAAAAGAGAGATAGTTAGTTTTTTATCAAATTCTACACCCGCAACTATCACTCTAATACCATTCGGTTATTCTTACTTGTACTAAGCTAGGCTAATGGTTTAATAATGTGAATTTTGTACCTGAGAGTTGTGAATCCATGATGTCATTATAACCAGGTGTTACAAAACTATGCAACCGGAACAACACTTGATGTCCCGAGATGTGGAGAAAAAATAACCATTGATAAAACTGTTTATACAACATGGTATAAATGTATTTGAGAATCAATACATTTACAACATCATATCATTTTACAACAGATACCTTAAGTCAGACGGCTAGAAAGTCATATGTGTCGCTACTGTAATGCATGCAACGCGTGCTTATTATTACATTTGTTGAACAGAAAATATAATATAATACATCAAAATTGCAATATTCAAACTAATATGATACTGCATAATGATCGACGAGGAGAATGGGTTTGAATCCCAGATGTGACTACTGAAGGGGTTTTTCTATAGATGTCCCACCTCTCCCTTCCAAACTATTGCGGGGTGGAGAGTTCTAAATAATATTCCTTCCTCACGAAAACCTACCGCCATTAGAGTAAATGATCCAATATAATATAGCCTGAACAACCGTGATACTGGATAGAATGGACTTGGAAAAGTTCTTTTTTTATGTGTAAATGCGAGAGCTAACCAATTTAAGAAATGTTTTTTTAAATTCAAACTCTTATAGGGTGGAAGAATAAGAGGCTAGTTTTTTCTTATGTGATACACCAAAACACTTTAGCTGTGAAAATTAAGCCTTGAAAGGACTTCTGTTTTGGGTAAAGGCTTAAACTAATGTTTCATTTTCCAATTCAACCCTTAATATGAAACGTGAGGGGTGTTTTTCTGTAAACATTACCCATCCACTTCGAATGGCAATTATGAAACGTTTATAAAAAACATCCTGGCAGAAGAACGGTTTAAATTTAGATTTTATTATAATAAGTCATGCTTAACAATTAGTTTTGTGTTTAAAACTAAGGCTATAGTCTATTATTGACAGTAATCTAAGTATTACCACAATAGAACTATAAAAAAATACGATTAAGTTTATGGGAATGAATATCTATAAAATAATGTAAACAATCACATTACTTAAAGGACACCCCCTCCCGACTAAAATATAACTTATAACCCCTTTGTACAAGGATATACAAAAATAACCCTGGGAAAGTAGAGAAGAAAAGACAGGAAACCACAGAAAGCCCTTCTTGAAGCTTTCGATTCCCAACCGGAGGTTCTAAGACGCTGATCATTCCAATCCTATGTCCTATGACTTGAACATTTCCAAGCCTATGTCTAAACTAGACAAGTCCAAGCCTGATTTCCTATGTCTGAGACAAAATCCAAGCACTGATTTACCTAAGACTGACATTCCAACCTGATGTTCCGAGTAACGACAATTCAACCTATGTTTCCTGAGACTACAATTGACGCATGATTTCTAAACTTTATAATTCCAAGCCATGATGTGCCTAAGACTGGAACGAATCCAACCTATGTGCCTCAACCTGACAATTCCAAGCCTGATGTTCCAAAGCCCTGTCATTTCCAAGCCTGATGTTCCTATCCTGACAATGCCCCGTGAGCCGAATGAACCAAGACTGGACAAATCGCCAAGCCTGATTGTTCCTAAAGACTGACAATGTGCCAATCATGATTTCCTAAACTTGACAATTCAATACATGATTCTTAAGACTGACAATTCCCTCCCACCTGAAGTCTAATACAGACAATTCCAAGGCTGATGTTCTAAACCCCTGGACGATATAGAGCCTGAATTCTGAAGAAGACTGACAATTTCTCCAACCGGTATGTTCCTAGCTGACAATTTCCAAGCCTGAATGTTCCGTAAACTGACAATTCAACCTGATGTTTCCTAATGACTGACAAATTCCAATCATATTTCCTCAAACGACAAATTCCAGCATGATGTTTTCATAATACGACCAATTTCCAGCTAAGGTTCCTAAGACTGACAATTCCAAGCTGAAGTTCCTGAAACTACATATATGAGCCTAATCCGAAGCAAGACAATTCCAAAGCCTGATGTTTCCAAGCCTGACAAGTCCAACCTAGTATTCCTATGACTTACAATTCGCAAGCCTGATGTTCTAAGACTGACAATTCCAACCCTGATTCCAAAGCAATTATCAATTCTAAGCCTGATTTCAATAACACTGAAACGTATTTCCGAGCCTGAAGTCTCCTAATACTACAACCAAGCCTGATGTCCTAAACTTGACCAATTCCAAAGCCTGATTTCCTAAAGACTTACAATCGCAAGCCTATTTCCTAAATCCTGACAAATTTCCAAACATTAAGTTCCTCAAATGTACGAGCCAATGCTCCAAGCCGAAGTTCCTAAGACGGACAATTCCAAAGCTAAGTCCGAAGCATGCCAATTCCCAATCCTATGGTCCTGACCTGACAATTTTGAGCCGCTGTTCCAGACCTTATAAATTCCAATGCCTGAGTTCCTAAGACTGACAATTTCCGAAGCTTGATTTCCTAAGCTACAAGCAAAAGCCTGATATTTCCTAACCTGACAATTCCAAGCCGGATTTTCCTATGCCGGACAATTACCGAGCCCTGTTGTTCTAAAACGACAATTCCAAGTCCGATTTCCTAAGACTGAGACAAGTCCAAGCAGCCAAATGTTTCCCTAATGACTGAGATTATTCCAAGCCATGAATGTTCCTAAGACTGACTGATACCGAGCCTAAGTGATCCTAAGACTGACTATTCAATGCCTGAATTCCTAAGACAATGACGATTCCATGCCTGATTTCCTAAGAACTGCAATAACCAAGCCTGATTTCCTAAGACTTGAAAATTCCAACCTGAAGTTACCTAAACTGGACAGTTCCGAGCCTAATTCCTAAGACTGAACATTGTCCGAAGCCTGATTGTCCTAAACAGGACGAAATATACGACCTGAATTCCTAAACGGACAATTCCAACTATTTCCTAACGGACAAGTCCAAGCCTATGTACCTAAAACTTGCCGATACCGACCTGAATTTACTAAGACTGACAATTCATAGCCTGATGTTCCTAAGACTGAACAATTCTAACCTGATGTTCGTAAGACGGACATACCGTGACCTGAAGTTACCTAAGACTGCACAATTCCAAGCCTTTATGTTCCTAAGACTGAACGATACGACCTGATGTTCCTACGGTACTGACATACCGAGCCTGATTACATAACTACAATTCCCAAGCCTGATGTTCCTAATACTGACATTCTAATCCTTTTGTTACCAATAACTGACAATATCCAACCGTAAGTTCCCTAAAGTACTGACAATTCCAACCTTATTCCTAGAAGACATTTCCAATACATGATGTTCCTAAACGACAATTCAAAGCCTGAGTGTTTCCAAACTGACATACGAGCCTGATGTACCTAAAGCTGACAAATTCCAGAGCGCTATGTACCAAAGACGGGACGATACCGATCTGAATTCATAATACTGACCGATTCCAAGCCTGATGTTACTAAGACCTGACGAACCGAGCTGATGATCCTATACATTGACAAAGTCCAAGCCTTGATTTCCTAAGACTGACATACCGACCTAGATTCCTAAACTGGACAAGTCCAAAAGCCTAGATTTCCAAAACTGACAACCGATCCTGATGTTTCTTAAGCCTGACAATTCCCAACCTATTTTCCTAAGACTGGCAATTCAAAGCCTGTATGTTTTATCGAAGACTGGAACAATTTCCAAGCCTGATACCTAAGAAACTTGACATACCGAGCCTGAAGTGATTGCCTAAGACTACAATTCAGCCTGATGTATCCTAATACTAAGTCATACGACCGGAATGTCCAAACTGACAATTCCCGGCCTGATGTTCCTAAGAACTGACAAGTCCAAGCCTTGATTTCCATATTCCATACATATTCCAAACCTGATAGTATCCTAGAGACGAGACAATTCCAACCAGAGTACCTAAGACTGACGATACCAGACCTGGAAGTTCATATACTGTACTAATCTCCACGCCTGATGTCTAGCCTGGAACATTCCGAGCCTGACTTTCTGAAGACTGGTGTACAATTCCAAGCCTGATGTTGCCTAATGCATAACAATTCAAGCCTGATGGGATGTCCGGACCTGACTAATTTGACCGATGTTCCTAAACTTATAATCCAAGCCTATGTTCCTCAACGACAATTCCAAAGCCTAATTCAACCTCTACAATAAATTCCGCAACCTGATTTCTAAGCCAACAATACTAAGCCTGAAGGTCCTCTGGCCTGACAATTCCAAAGCCTGATGTTCCGAAGACTGACAATAACAAGCCTGATGATTTCCAAACTGGACAATTCCAACCTGATGTACCTAAGACTACAAATTCCAGAGCCTATTTTCTTAAGAGCTATCAAAGTCCAAGCCTGATGTTGCCTAAGACCTGACAATTTCCAAGCCGGATGCGCCTAAACAGACAATTCCAAGCCTTTATGTTCTTAAGACCTGACGAGATACCGAGCCTGAAAGTGCCTAAGTACTGACAATCCAATGCCTGATGTCCTAAGACTGACGATATCCGAGAGCCCTGAATCCTAAGACAGACAATTCCAAGCCTGTAATTCCGAAACTGACATACCGAGAAGCCTGAATTCCTAATACGGTGACAATTCTAACTGATGTCCTAAGACTTGACTACCGACCCGTGAAGTTCCTAATATGACAATTCCAACCGAGTTCCTAAGAACTGACCCAATATCCAACCTTATTTCCTAAGACTGACATACCGACCTAGTAAGTTCCTAAGACGACAAGTCCAAGCCTTGATGTTCCGAATACTACGATACCAGACCTGAAGTTCCTAAGAATGACAATTCCAAGCCTAGTTCCTAAGACAGACAGTCCAACCGGAGTGACCTAAACTATAATTCCAAATACCAACCGATTTCCTAAGACTGACAGGACCGGGACCTGAATTCCTAAGACTACAAGTCCAACCTGATGTCCTAAGGACGACAATTCCCAAGCGATTTCCTAAGACTCGTAATTCATGCCTGAGTTCCTCAACTGCCGATTCCGAGCCTGAAGTTCCTAAGACTACAATTCCAACCGGATGTTCCAAGACTGACGAGAACCGAGCCCTGCAAGTTCCTAACTGACAATTCCAAGCCTATGTTCCTAAGACTGACGAAACGAAGCGAATTTTCCTAAGACTGACAATTCCAAGCCCTGAGTTTCCTAATACTGGACAATTCCAACCTTACATGCCAAAGACAGTCACGATACCGAGCCTGATTTCCTAAGACGACAATTCCAAGCCTATGTTCCTAAGACTGACATTCCACAACCTGATTTCCTAACACTGGACATTCGAGCCGAAGTACCTACAGGACAACAATTCCACATCGAATGTTATCCTAAACTGACAATCCAAGCCTGAATGTTGCCTAAGACTGACGATTATAACCTGAATGTTCCTAAAGACCTCGACGATACCGGACCGGACGTATCCAAAGACTGACAATTCCAAGATCCCCCGCCTGATGTCCCTAAACTGCATACCGACCTGAAGTTCCTAAACTACATGTCTAAGCCATGTTCCTTAAGACGGGACGATACCGACCTGAATTCTAAGACTGGACATTTACCCAACCTGATGTTCCTTAACTGGACATCAAGCCTTAGGTTCCTAAAGACCAACAATTCCCAAGCCTGAATCCTAAAGACTGACATTTCCAACCAGATTGTTCTCAGACTGACGAGAGACCATCCTGATGTTCCTAAACTTACAATTCCAACCTATATTCCTAAACGACAATTCCAAGCCTATGATCCTAAGACTGACATACCAGACTGAATTCCTATAACTACAATTCCAAACCTATGTCCGAAACTGACAATTCCAAGCCTATGTTCCTAAACTGACGATACCGACCTGAAGTTCCTAAGACTGACAATCCCAACCTGATTTTCCCTAAGATAACAATTCTCAACTTCCTGGAGGTTCCTAAGGTTGCGACGATAACCGTAGCTGAGTTTTTGAGACGAGGAGAAGAGGGGCGTCTGCTCTATACAGTGTTTATTAAGAGATTCAAAAGAATAACATTTCTTCATCAAACCACGATACGACTTATGTTACAGTAGTTCATATAAATTTTGTTTTTTTATTTACTATATGAACTATTATCATGTCAAAATACAGTGTTTTTAACCTCAGTTAGATTTCATTTATATAATACCTTGTAACTTACATATTTCATTGAACCAAGAGGTAACACATGGATACCAAAAATAACGAAAACAGACAATACTCATTACAACGTCTAGAGACTGTCACAGTTGAACAAGTATTTTAAGACGTCCAAAACACCGCCCAAGTTCCACTTATGTTTCCATAAGTTTAATGATTATTAACCCTCAAACGTTGAACATAGATTTCTCCAAATAGGTTTTGGTACTTGTACCCCTGAAAGCAAGTCTAGCAAATAACAAAAATATTCTCTACGAAATCATCAACCGTCGATCCTGACGGCGGAGATCTAAATCCGTGATCGTTCAGCAACTGACAGACAGCAACTCAATAGATTTGCTATAGTTCCTGGACGAGTTTGATCGCTCAGGTCGCGACAAAGCCTCGGCGAATGATTGTGATACCCAACCACGGACATAAATCATGCCGATGGTTCTGTAAGAATAACATTAAATCATCTGTTAGAAAATTATTTATCTCGTTAGATAATTTGATTTTTCTAGAATTGTAAGCATTGTCAATATTAAATATCGCTACTTAATCCATCACTCAATCCCCTTAACCATTCATTCCACATATGCGAATAAATTAAAATACACTTCACAAGTTATAATTCAACTTAGAAGAGTACCAGAAAATATTGTCCTATTTATTCTTTTTATATAACAGTTGTGAAGTTTATTTATAACAAACAAACAAACAAACCTTGGTCCAGCATGTATATATAATTAACTTGTTCAAATTTCCTAGATAGCTATTATAATTATATTATATATACACTTTATTGAACTGAATCCGAACCGACGGGGGAGGCATGGCATTCCCCACATCACAGGAAAACGGTCATAGGTAAGGGAAGTTTTGAAACAATATATCCTTGTGCCACCGGAAGTATTGAACGCCGGGCCGACCAGGATAATTGACACTACCCCTAGACCACCATCACCATAGATACTATTAATTGGTAGTTTAATATTATTGTTTCGAGTTGCAAGACTTTCATATTTTGGGGGGCGAACAAAAAAATATGTGATCCGTATACCTTTTACAGAAGAAAAGTTTCAAGATCTCTTCGCCACCAAATTTATTTAAAAGGATCCGTCAAGGGCTACAATCAATCTCTACATATAGTTTTTTTAGTTGGGTTTATTAAGTTTGGAATCCAAGTATATTGTCGCTCTTTACGTCGCCAAGTGTAGATGAGAATGTTAAACCTCCTCTAGTCACAGGCTCTCGAAACTATTTTTGTACCAAACCACTCAATCAGAATCGAGTGATATTTTATAAAAAAAATAAAATATTTGTATTCCCAGTTTATCACTTATATCAAACATGTTGCCCATTGATGATGTAAACAAAGTTATCTCAGAAGAGTCACTGCTCGATCATAAGAGAAAAAGATTAAAACTGCCCCAGACACTATTTGTAAGCTATAATATAGCGTGCCAACAAATGCCGAAACCTCTAATATTGTAAAATATAAGTGTAATTTGTCAAAATCGAGTGTACACGGTTTTCCTCCTAGTTCTATTACTGAATTAGGTCATTATAAAAAGTGTGATATAAAATCTACTTGACCCCAAGACCACAAACTTTCACAACATTAACATGAAACCAGTACTCTAGGAGCCTAAACATTTAGTTCAGTTCTTACATAAAACCTATAGTATCGAATTTACAATCGATCATACGTACCTTACCTAATATAACTTTCGAAGAAAATGATCTATAATAAATACCTAAACTTAAACCAATGAGCAGAGTTAAAGATAGAAACTATTGAATTTCAAATACCCAGATATCAGTGTTCTTGAATGCCTCCCAAAACAGGCATCGTATCGCGGCACGCTTCAGAATAGAAACGCCGAAGTGCAGACCTCGACTCCATCGACGTGGACGATTAAACTCCCCCATCCCTAGAATCTCGGACGGTTCGATGATCACTCTAGATGTATTACACTGCACAAACTTAATATATTACTTATAATTCCAAAGATAGGGCTTACATTATTATAAAAATGTCCACCAAAAAAATATAACTATTTATGGACAATGAGGCGTATGTAAATTTAGATTCCTATTAAAAAGCAGAAATGAGGTACATAACAAATTCGTTACCACACTCCAGAGATGAAATGCGATGTAACCGAAAAATGGCAGCATCCTCACCTTCGCCGTAACACTACCTCACCTCCACGCCGCACACCCCAATACTCCTCCAACCTACCCACACCACCGACTTGCAGTTCTTATCCTTTCCTAGAAGAATATCCCCAGAAATCAACAACACATGTTCATGTGTCTATTGATTAAAAGGGTCACAATAGAACTGAGGGAATTCAAATGAAAATCTACTGAGGATTGAAGGGATCCCTCGCACCGGGAAAGTTGAAGACCAATGAAGTCCTCATCGAGTCGAAACCGAAAGTGGCCAAGGATTGCTGTCTAGTAACCCACCCGTCAGAGAAAGTTCATCCCCGTTCTGGTGGGTCCCTTAGGACGCGGCTGACGAAAAAGAAACCACATAAGAATTACTCATTTGCAATTTATGTTTAATATATATTTTTCAATTCAATTACATTTGTTTTTTTATTCGAAGTTTAGGTCTAATAAACCTCACAATACACAATTTTTGAACATGTATCCTCATAAGCAAAAAAAGATATTTTTAAAAAATCCGAAATTTCTCACTGTTCTTAAAAACGATAGACTTTATAAATAATAGGGCGTTGCTAGTACTAGCGAATATCAAGCTTCGAGACAGCAATATTTAACAGTTTGGACGAAATACTAAATTTGTAGGCTTGTTATTTCAATCATCTCTTTTTGGAGTACAAATTGATCGTTAAAAGGTCATTGTAAATAAACATTTCAAAGATTAGAAATAAATGGGCTAATTCAACTAAAATCGGGTCAATAACTTAAACAAAGTGACAAAATTAATACAAATATCACATTAAAATGAATAGAGCTCCTCAACCACTTTACCGGAATCTTAATTTCATAGCGCCGTCCCAATTTGAATCTCAATTGAATTGAGGCATACATTGGAAGCAATGGAAATGAAAATATCCACAATCACAAAAAAAATTAAATTACCATTATTTTACTAGTTTATATTGTCCCCTTTCTAAAAATTATAAATTTCGTTAAATTAAAAATCTAAAATTGATGAAACCTTTTGATATTTTTGAAATGAAGTGAATATTTTAATAAACCGTATAGTTACTACTTATTACAGAATTTTTGATTAATAAACTGCAAATCGGTGTTTGATTTCAATAATGCTATAAATGAGATTCACAATCTCACGACATTTAATTAAAATATCTCATGTTTGGATGCAATTTCTATACTAAAAATATAATATTACCTGACACATCTTTATTTCCATTTAAAGTATGTGTCATAGAACATTTATCACCCCAGTTAAAAATTCGAATAATTGAAAAACAATTTTTGATAAAAACATATCAATTGAGAGACAATACAATGCCGCATGCATCTCAGCCGCAGGCAAATAGTAATTTAACATTACGGCGGTGAGCATGCGGATTACACAAGTAAGAGACTAAAAAAACAAATATACTCAAATTCTAAACCACTCTCTAACTGCCTTGTAACTTGACATTTTTACTATAGGTTGTTTAAATTACAAATATGTTAATTTTTAGAGAAATATAGAGCTTAATTCAAATTCCAAAAACATAATATTTTTTATGTAATTGTTATATAATTAATATATTGATTTTAAAAAGTGTTGAAGTTAAAAATTATTATTATTATTGCTTGATAATTTCATTTAACTGTTTTATCTAATATTAATAATGTATTATTAAAAAGGTATGTATCCCAATTTAAAAATCATTTTCCACTATCCAAAATATTTCTTGTACAAAAAGTATTTAATTAGTGCTCTAATTTTTATAATTATTTACTATTTTATAAAAATGAGATGTTATTCACTTATTTTAAAGAACATATTATTTTATTTCCGATGTATTATTTTATGATCTCTCACATTTTAAAGATGTGTTATTACGATTGGTATATGCTTGACGGTATCGATTTTATATATATATTTATATGTTCTTAAAATAAACAAAACATATCCTGTATAAACATTTAAGCATTCATTAGTATACTCGAACCTAAGGTCAAATCAAACTTTTATAAAAATACGTCGACTGCGAATTTGACTCGAATTAAATCAAGCACCTCGTCTAATGCTAATGAATACATTTTATATATAAATGCATATACTATTAATTAGTTTTTTGTCTAAACAATTTAATTGCTATAGGTTATGCTGTACACCGTAGAAAATCATAAATAGTCAAATAAGATGTATAAAGAAGTATATATTTTAAATACACAATTATTACAGTCTTAAACATATATACATATTATATAAGAGCAATTAGTGCAATTAATACATTTAAAACGCGTATGAGTAGATACTATATATTAAGAATATGTAATACATTAAATTATATATACATATATATATCCACACTTCTTAGGTTAAGTGATAGTAGCACCTGTCTACTGAGTTTAAGGGCCACCGAGATCGATTCCCGCATAGCCGAAAAATTGTATCATTGATGGTGAAATGGGGGATTACCCTCCCACTTTTAAATAACGTCGAGGAGACTGATTTTCCTGTCCTATCCTAAGTTTAATTTATAATGCATTCGGGAAGCAATACAGGGCCTAGTAAGCAGGTATTGGAAAATATATGCTGGAATTAAATATTGACCCAGCCGTCCCGGGAAACAGTAATGGAATGTAAAAATTTCATTTATTTATTTATATTATATTTATATAAAGTGTATAAAATGTTATTTTAATAAACTCTATAAATATTGTTTAAGAATATTTTGATTAATTAATTTATTTAATAGGAGATGTTATATAGATATTAGTAAGGTGACAGACTTCTTGCTCGGCGGCCGGGTTTCAATACTCGTCCCGTCAAAGATTTAGTCTGATTACCAAACCCTAGTTCCTGCTCCTCTGACAAGACATTATGTAATGTTGGAATGCCAGCCTCCACGTATTTCGGATTCCCCTTTTAAACTGAAGTCCTTCTTTTCATCTCACAATCACCCTATCCGATTAAACAGAAGCGTAAGTGCTATAACCGAATGTGGTAGTAAGACCAGTCTAATAATAATTCATTATTAATATTAGTATTATTATTATTATGATTATATTATTATTATTAGTATTATAAGCACCGCGTCTACTACCCTTCGGGATATACGCCCTTTACGCTATGTGCAAATGGAAATTGAATGTGGAATGAAATGGTACCTACATTAACGGGAACTCCGAACCACGGGGTGAACTGCATTCCCCACATTTAATAGGGAGATTAATTTGGTACACTCGCAATGATATATCCTTATTTTAAGAACATATTTTTCATTTGAAAGATTTTGTTATGCCAAATGGCTGTATAGGTTGTCAAAATTTTTAAGGTGCACTCGGCTATTTCTGAGTTTGTAACTTCGTACGCTGCTTTTCCTGTTCTCTTACAAACTCAACCAAATTATATCATAGAACCCATACTTACCTATGCAAGGGGAACTCAAAAGTACCCCACCCTAATCCCATCTTTCTTTATTTATTAGCCAATCCACCTCTTATACCCTTAAACTTTTCAAGTCCCATTCAAATGTGATCCTCCCAATCGTCCCTGATGTATTCCCAATCGTCTCTTCCCATTGGCTTACCAATTGTATTCCATAACAGTATGCCGAAAAAAACTAATTTTTCTACTCATTCGCAATGTCTTGTCTGTCCACGTTATCGACAAGACGAATTGATCCTAACAATTAATCTAACCATAAGACAAAACCGTAATACACATCAATAAAGTAACATCCTCCACTTCCCAGTACCTCATCCCTTCTTGGGTCCCAAATACTTCTAACTCACCTAATTTCGATGAACCACATTATTACGTCGTGGTCACACTAAAAAGAAACTACTATTCACGTCCATAAAGAATAAACGAGTATATTATTGTTTTAGATTGATTCTGAGTCTTTAACATTCCTTGAAAAGCATTCTAGAGATTTGAATTGATAAACTGTATCGAACGAATAATAGTATTCAATTTTCCGACTGACTATGTTTTCCCTAATCTCCATTTTCATATACATTATATGTACTAAAATATTTTTACAAAACATTTAAAACTCATATAATGAACTTTGTTCGAATCAATGCACTAAACTCTCGTCCTCTAAAACTGGTTATCATAGTAATCAAATGACTAGTCTTTAAAGCGCTCACGTCTAAACATATTCCTAATTAGTCTCTAACAAAAATGGTCGCATTGTCTTGAAACAAAATATTTACTATCACCCAAAAATCTAAATTATCTGCGTAACCAACACTGTATTTTACCTTTAAATATCAGCCCTTCCTTACTCCATCTTGCATTTCCCTAAAAACCTACTCTACAGGATTAATTTAAATAATGAGAAATTTCATCTAGTTATATTTATACAACTCCATAGGCAATTTCGAAAAGTCTCATATAACTGAATTTCGCTCCCAAATATATTAATTTAAAATATGGTTTTGTAAATTGCATACTTTTAAAAAGTAATATAATTATTCACAGTAACGAATCCTATCTATTCAAAAAAACATGGTTTTTGAATAAGAAGATCCCCCACCCCCTTGGGCATAAAATGTTGTTTTTTTTGTTAAAACAAAAGCATTGGTATTCGTTATGTCGTTTGCCCGAGCATGAGCTATAGTAGAATATAAATGTCGTGATAAATGAGTTATCATAATATTATTATAAAATATAATATATTATGACTAATAAATTCGACCTCTTTGGGCGTGGCTTTCGAGACCAGAGGGCTGCTAGCAGGAGAACAATAAAAGAGTTTCATTTGTTTGTGTTTAATAGAACCATAAACAACTGATGAACAAATCTCCACACCAGCCATACTATTTATACTTATTTTTATTCATATTATAGCTCAAATTTCACTAAAGTGATAATTGTCACAAAGGATTACTCTTAGATAAATAGAATAACCCAAAACTTGTAATCTAACTTCTCTTGCGTGCCAACAACCTACTTGGGATGTGATACCCCCAAGTTTAACTATTTAAATGTACAGAAAGTTTACTTTATGAAATGTATTTGACTGTGATTGATTGATTGTTTTTGCAATAAATTAGTGAATAATTTCAATTTAATTTTTTTTTAATATACATCAATCAAAGTTATAACGTGAACTCGTTTATTTAACTGAATCCATTCATTAATGTACTCGCTTGTGATTAGTTGAAGCGAGACCGACAATGATAAATGATAGGAAAATGTGCGCACATAAACTATTTATGTATATCTATAGTAACTCATTGGAGGTAATTGAAAATGGTGCTAGATCGTTAGTATAATGTAAATGGAAACCCCTGTCGTCGAGAGTCTACAATAAAACTCTATGAACTCCAAATATTGAAGAGTTGCCTGAATTTCAGGCTAATAATTTACTGCATACATTGTGCTTGCACGGCTAATGGTGTTATACGTACCTCATCCATCTCAAGGCCCCATTTATTACATCCGTAGACAACGATACCTAACTCTTTACAACTCTTTATTGGTTACAACACGAGTTGCCTATGCTCGCAATAACAAGTAACCTTGTAAGGATAGAACGACGCACTGGAAGTGTCAAACACCACCAATAGCGTTAGTGCTACCTAGCACAATCCAGAAAGTTGCCTGTGACTTTATTAACACTTCAATGTTTGAGTACCCAATTGCAAACAATATGGTACTGAGCACTCACTTCCTCAATATACTAACTAGACTGCCAATGATATGCAATCTGGGCTCGGAGTCACACGGTCTACGTACTGGAGGGTGATTTATGTAAAAATTTCCCACATCTCTCCAAGCAATAAGGAGTACACTTCCTCATAAATCCATCTTCTTCACCCTAACATCATTAAAGTAATAAGTACATACGTACAATATGGAACGAAGTAAGACAGTCGATTTATTGCAATAAAGATATTAACACCCTAATTTGTTAAATTGGATAAGTAAAAAACAAAAAAATCCCCATTAAATCATATTAATATCGAGTTATAAATTAGTAAAACAATAAAATGTCTTATTTCATTAACCTATACCTTTTACTTCCAATTAATTGTCCGCCCTATTAAGTTAACTGGCACTACACATTAATAAAGAAAATAAAAATTACGGAATTATGCTTAATCCGAAAACCTCAATTTTGGAAATCTAAAATATTTCCCATAATTTCAAGACAAAAAACTAGGCAAATATTTGCCAAAGGATTTCCTTCAAGAAAAAATTGTACACCGGAAAAATATTACAGAGCTCCTTTTAAATATGTGTGGATAAATAAGATCAATGAAACGAAATCAATTTATAAATAACTCTATACCCCGAATTTGTAACCTTCTCATATAATTTTGCTCAGTAATCAAACCATACAAGACAAAAAATGTCAAAATATTATTTCTATATTCTAAATAAAAAGTCATAGAAATCGAGACAATATACGTTCTAAAAGAAGGTTGATGAAAAACAAATAATTGGGAAATTCTGCAAATAAACAAAATAAATTCAAAAGAAAATCAAAAAAAAATTTATGGAAACAATGCTATATCTTAATCAAGATTGTAACTCTGAAGCCTTATGGCTACTGAAATACATCTAAGAATAGACACACAATAATCCAATCCCTTTGATTTTACAGATATCAATCTGCAGCCAACTCAGAGAATGATTAAATATTTAGAACAAAGTGTTAATATATATTTGGTGCTAAGTTAGAATAGAGCAAAGCAGGAGAATGTAAAAGAATCAGTAAAGATATAGACTCAATGGTTTGTTTAAATCCCCGATTAAATAAAATAATCTGTGCACGTAAGGCTTGAGTGTAAGTGTAGTCCTGTGTTATATAGGCGGTTGACAATGTGTACACAAAACCACATTTGGGAATCCTGACTATACCAGGCCAGTTTGATAGTCCAAAAAACAACAGCGATGAGGATAATCGTAAAGTTATTTTGAAGAAGGTGTTGGTGTGGTCAGTCACAGATTTGAGACTGAATGTTTCATGATAGGAGTTAATGGTGATTTACTTTCAAATGGCATGATAATGATAGCGTTCTAAAGCTAGAAGTGGATATTTACTCAGTGTAAGTCGTGATATTACAAATATGTATGTCTTTAAAACCCACTCAAATAGCGTGTTAATTAGAGAATTAATAGGAATTTCTATTTGATGCAACAATATTTTTCCCACAAAACATAACTCATAGAGTAGCTAATTAGATCAATAATCAAATAAATGTTATTGAAATTTTACCTCGAACAACATCGAACGAATTGCTAATTTCACTCTAGTGATAACATAACATGCAAATGGGGAACAGTTAGTTTGGTTGTTTTCCAACCAAGATACCATAAACCTTAAATTAGTATTGGAAAATAAAGGAAAAGGTACAAATTTCGACCAATAATGTTTTGTTCCGTTGTAGCACAGTTATAGAGAAATAACAAACCTATACCCTAATTTTTATATCAAAATAAAACATACGATATGAAATATGTTGATAATACTAATTATAACCGACTGAAAGACACAAATTTAATGGCAGGGGTCACCATTCGTGGTGGGGGATGGATCCGTTTTAAAAACTCGAAATACTACCACGTTCCGGAAAAAACTGTAACAGTGACTCAAGTCCAAGGCCTATGAAGAGAACAATACAATTCAAAAAACGGATTTGACTCTTCCCTAAAAGTTAGGGTACTATTTATACTGCTAGGCCTCCTTGTCTACTACCCGCCCATCTCTTGAAAAAACTTCATTTCTCCTGATTAGCCTATCTCATCTAATCCTTAAAATGTACTGCGTCCGACGCGGCGGGTGTCGGGCCGTCTTATTGGTGACTAACTGATTTAATGGTTAATAATTAACCTAACCTCCACAATCAGATCCTCTCAAATTCTTGTGTTTGTCCCCGTGTTGCACTTAAGTAAGAAAGTTACGATAAATAGAAAGATAATTATAAAGTCCAATTATTTTATTTATTTATGACACAATATTACGTACTAATATGAACGTGCAGCTAAACCATTATTCATCTTCGGTCCATTTTTGATAGAAAATTAATAAAAAATAATTAAAAAATATACTAAAATATATATATTAATTATTTACCTTATTCTCTCTCTTATAAAAATCACTAAAAGTATATCGAAGGACTATAATAAAGATGTTGATTTACAACAAATCTAAAGTTTAGGATTAGAAGAAAGTATAATCCTGTTCCCATAATAATTTAAAAATTGTTTATTTCAAAGTTAATATTTGTGAAAAACGTAGATGCCTATAAACTACGTTCTTATGAATTATAACTTAAAAAATTCAACTTGCACATAAAAAACAAACAATAACCCACACTCAGAAATGACTATAATAAATACAATAAACCCACTTAAGATACATACAAGAACATTAGGAAAACACATTGCAAACTTAACAGTGTTTGTGCAATATTGAAGAGTAAGCTAAACAGTATTTTGATAGCTTATCGGCTCATTTTACTCCCAACCTTAAACTTTTAAAATCACGCAACTAATAGGGCCTACTTTAGAGTATAAAAACCAAGCAAAAATAGAACAAGTAGAAAAAAATAAAAAGTTAGAAGTTGTGTCTGTCTAGAACTAAATGACAATATTATCCCGACTCTAACATGAAAGCTTATCTTCCTTGTCCTGTGCTTCACCAATGACTTCGCTTCTGGCCTACCACACTGGGGTAAGTTAAACAGAGTGTCGTAGTATCAATGTAAAATGTTATTAGATATCCATAAAAGAGATGTAAACTAGTATCAAATATGTAAATTAAGTCAAGCATATTTAAACAAAAGTTTATAAGTATTTACATGTATTAAAAACCAAATATTGGTATTTTTTTCATGCCTTGT
Organism: Timema cristinae; assembly: GCA_039000515.1. Classification (NCBI taxonomy): domain Eukaryota; kingdom Metazoa; phylum Arthropoda; class Insecta; order Phasmatodea; family Timematidae; genus Timema; species Timema cristinae. The sequence goes on from JBCFYV010000012.1 coordinate 2,393,732, forward strand.
AGACAATAATACAATAAAGAGTGATGATCTTATTTATCTAGATTAAAACAAGACCTAAAAAACACTTGAATTGTTAAATTTAAAGTATATTAGAACAAATCCAGTTGGCGCCTTACTCCGAAATCGAGTACAACTTCACGGCCCATGAAGGATCACACCTTCCCTACTTATTATTCCAAAGACATTATTTCAAAAAAAGTTCCCAACTACTCAAGGACCATGCCGAACCAGAAAGCCGAGTCATGACAATGATCTGAAGATACTGATGAGCTCCTCATACACGTCAATTCGAACCCCAACTACCCCCATATAAAGCCTCCCCGACCCTGACTTACCACCCTGTATTCGAGCTTGAATGTTATGTAAACCTCTAAGATAAGTAACCTAGACATCTGAATCCCGTAAGAGGGTTAAGGTGTAGACCACAAGTGATAGACGCACACTGCGAAGAATCATAATATCAGAATACAACAAACAACTAAAATTAAATTGATGTAGCCAGTGTATTAGATGGAAAATATAGCTGCTTGATGAGTTAACCTTTAATCTATTGACAAAACACTAATTGTATACATAACATAATCAACATATTAGTTGTTATCTGAGGTGATCACTACAGACACGCATTATGTAAGCTTTCCATTAATTACTGTTTAACACTTATGAGATAAATTATTCATATTTTTTAGATTGATATATAAAGTAATAAAAAATTCTGTTATTAATCAGATCATACTGTACCCAGAGATCAACAACGGACATGTGACCACCAGCGTAGAGTGAGACTTTCCGGTATGAAGTGCACATCGTTCCGCCGAAACACAGCCTGAACCTATCACGTCGTTAACGGAGTCTACGTGGTATACCTAACCTACATGATATCTTGTTGTGTTTGATTAAATTAGGTTACATTCTCGTTGTACAAATTGTTTTGTGTGAAAATGTTTCCTTATTCCGCTCATTTTTCCATCTGCGACCTACAAATACGAGTAAGTGAAATCAAACGATACCCTTCACTACTTCTGTCGAGCTCGCTTTTGAATCGACGTCTGGACCTCATCACTGTGTAAACTTACAAGCCACAGACGAATCGTTCACGGAAGAACTGAGAGTAACCAAGCTCGTAAAAGTCCTGTAGAATTTACATTATATCACGAAAAAAGCTATATAAGTAAACATACTTAGATAGAATTTATACATGTGTTACCAGAAATATCTTACATTTCATCTTAAAGTATCTGGTTCATTATGAAATTGTTATTTTAAATAATATATGTCAGAAATAGTGTATTACTATCCACCTCTATATAGTATTTCTTTTAAGCTCTAAATGATATGTTGACATGAATAGTCAAAGTGCACACCTTATTAATCTTGACGAGAACTTATGAGTAAAATAGTTGATTAATGCTAATCAGTACCAAAATTAAATAGTACAAATTGTTGAATACCTACTTAATACCCCTCTATTGATAGTCAATTATCATAAAGGGGCATTTGAGAAGTAAAAATTGATAATTTATTTTCCTTTATCGATTATATTTTCATGAACGTACATATAATCCCGACTTCCGAAATGGTGAATGTTCATTTCTCCTATCTAGACAAAAATTAAAATAGAAACTAAACGGTCCGATGTGAGTGGTTGCATTAAAATCGAGCATGGTCTCATCGGATGACAAGCAGACCTTCGCCCGTTGAAGAGTCCCTGAAAAGATCTCCCGACTCATCACACTCACACACCTGAGGAGCTGAAAGCCCGCGAGTATCGCTGGCCGACACTCTCCACCATTTTGTGATGCCCTTTCTGACGTCGATTTCGGGGGAATAGGGTTAGACAATGTAGAAAACTTTACTTTGATTTGAAATTTAGAAATAAAATCCATAATAAAATTAATAGCTTTATTTTAATAAAAAATAAAATTATTTTTATTTGGTGAAATTATTGTTAGAACATTAAGTAAATTGATGAATCTAATGTAATTATATTTTCGTTTCATCTCAATATAAAGATTACATCTCTAATGAAGAATAATGAAAATTAGATTTTAGGTTAATCAATATTATACAACATATTGTAAAAAACCGCTCCTGAGTTTAACAAAATTTATCTTTAAGTAATTATTATAACAATATGAATATTTGAGCCTTTGTTCATATTTGTTTTTACCTAAATTATTCTATCTAAAGATCACAAGCAGTGCTATAAATTTCAAAAATAATTTTGAATGTAAATCAGGTGTAAATCAAAATCTGACGATATAATATTTGATAATATCATTTGAGACTTATAACTAAAGTGAGAAATACATTTTCTATGTGATTTAAAAATCCGCATTGAGTAAATAACAGGATTTTAATTCATTCATAAATAACAAAAAACAATAACATAAACTTTAGGAGTATATAGTTTGTTGGCTAGGATGCAAGTAATTAACCTTCAATTATATAATTATTATATAATCAGTTCTTCCAAGACAATAGTTAATTGCGCAAATATACATGTCGATTGAACACCAATATGATGTAGTCAGAAATATTCACATAAAATCACTACAAACAAATACAGGTAATTTGACGTTAGCTTAAAGTCAATCCTAGACAAGTAATTGACAATATTTGGTCACGCCGCAACCGATAGTAGTGTATTTGACATATAACAAGTCAATAAAAGACCAAGATTGGACAAATTAATTCTATCAACTAGAGCAAGTATTAGTCATATAGCTAGTCATCATAGAGTAAGCTAATTGACAGATATTTAGTTCCCTCCTAGATCAAGGTATTGACGTGTCATCTATCAACTCCTAGATCAAGGTAATTGGACAGGAATTTAGTTCCTGCGTATAAGAATTGAACGACGTGTGGAACACGCCATTATTGGCTGCTAATTAAGCACTGGCTCATACAGCAACTGTGGGTTCGATTGTTATTATACACTGCGATTAAGTGCTTTCCCCTCCCCACCATCACTCTATTTTCCTTCTTGGGTTAGATTCATGACTGAACATGGGGTTAGTGTACCTGTTGTCCTCACCTTCAATGTTTGCACAAGTTTATTCCCATAGTTTATTTCGGTGTCGGTAAGTATAAAATGAGTTTCGCTGATAACTCATTACCTGCACCATTTTGGCGGCTCGACAAAGACAAAGTATCGAGACAAGGGATAATATCGTGACCTGAAGACTATCTAATACCTTGGCAACCCACCCCTCCCCTTTCTACTGTGGCAATGGGTTTTCCGATGACAGCATCACAACTATCGTAGCCCTACTGGTACCAACTATAGAATATCAGCACCGTTTGAAATCCTTGTTCGCCTGTTTATGCCAACATCTCGCCACCGGGACCCCCCCAACTACCCACGAGTGGCCGCAGATGCCAAGGTAACCATGGTAGCCCCTCCAGACTACTAGCGCGCTGCCACTAGCAATCCGCTGGTCCGTTACCGGCAACTGCACCCTCGGCCTACGCATGAAGAACAAGCTGCCCCCTTCAAAGCGTCGGCAGTAATGCCGAATGCGGGCGAGCCCAGCGCCCCCCGACGTGCAAGGAGTTAGCGTAGCACGCCGATGGCCAATTATGCAGAAGGCCCTTTTTTAGGCCGACAGCCCGCAAACCCGGGAGGAATGGCGGAAAGCTCCCCGCCAGCACGATGGGTATGGGAACCTAACTGTGCCAACGTAAGCCCTGTACACAGAGGGAGCCTAGCCGTCCCTTCACGCCATAAAGAACCGCTGCAAGTGGGGCCCGCGACGCAAGGCGCAACTGCTATGGGGACTCAAAACACGCGACAACATCCGAGGACTCCTGCCCGCCCAAAAGGTGTCGTAGGTAAGAACGCCCGCTGTAATTTTCTTCAGACTCAAAGACCGGGTCGCACGCTTCGCGCGTGGTTTGTACACCTCGTTGCGAGTCCCGTAAGTCCAGAAAGCCCTCGGCAACGTTCGGACGGAGGCGAAAGTGTGACTCCAGATCTCCAACACCAAGATCCACTGAACAATCGTTCGACCAGTGTTCTGTCAAAAGATACACCCTCCACCGCAAGCCGAGCACCTGCTGGAGCCACCAACCTGAACCATTGGAATCCGTTCACCCCTTTGTCGAGGGGCCACCCGAGACCGCTCCTCCCCTACCCAACCCCAATTCTCATCCTACACCCTTCCAACCCTTATCCTTCCACACCCGACACCTACCCCTTGTCACCCCTGTAACCCCCAAAGACCCGAGGTGATCGGCAAAGCTAAACATTGCATTGACTGACTCAAGGGTAGTCGACAACCCAAGGGCTGATAATCATCGATCTCTTGAGGAAGGTCCAGGATTCACCGAGGAGTAACCGTGGGCCACCCCGGTCATTGGACACATCCATCCTCTACGTGTGGGCTGGTCTCAATCATGCAGTGCACCCAATATAGTCCCTACCATGCGAAAGCTCACGGTCGCATAAGGAACGCCAAACGGAGTCGCGGGAGGGAGAAAGCAGCTTAAATTTCCTTCAAACATCGAGGTCGACTTGTAAGTGCTGTTCGGAGAAACACACTTGCGCTCCCAATGAGGTACTCGTAACAAGATATCTGACATCGTAGTGACCGGCGGGGATGTGGAAGAGCGACGCGGGTTCTGGGACCCGAAGGGCCTTGACCACCACGTCGTCGCACGTCCTCCCCTCCAACACATGGAACAACGCAATCCAACTGGTGCCTCCTCGATTCCCCAGATGCGTCTCCTATCCACTACTTTCCCCTCCCTACCGACGTATAGGGAACCAGCATACGAGTCTGACATGGAGTGCGCATCGAGTACCACGCCTGTTTAATCTGTGACTTCAACGCTATGCACCCTTGTCTGGGCCTCTAGATTATGTTGCGCTCGGGCGAGTGAGAGATGCTCGCGACGTCATAGATCCAACAACAGCCTGGTTGGTACCAGGCCTCCGACACCTACCCACACATCCTTTCAATCCCAGCTATGCTCCCGATGTCATAGACTCGGTGTCTCCAAAAGGATCAGAAGGCGGTTATTTGCTAAGAAGTCTTCTAGCTGAGCTAGACCAGATCACAACCACCCTTCTCGCGTGAACCTGAGACGCGCGGTGTCCTTCATAGACCCCACCCCCGTAAAAACCCGAACCTAAAGCGCACTGACTGGACAGGTTTGTACCAATGTTTAAAAGGTGACCCACCCCTACCTTTCGAACAGCAGCAGAAAATCGATCGCGTGCGAAGTTCATAACTTCCACCACAAGTGGTTGCTATCGAACTCGACGCCGAGCACCGTGAGACCTAAAGGGCGCCACAGCTACTTTGCCCGATTCTATCCTCAGGCCACGTCCGGAAAAAATCGGCTAAGAAGCTTTGGCAACTCTCGAGAAGGAACCCGAGTGAGACAAGGCCAAACCTGGAGCTGACAAAGTCCATGCGGTTTCTTATATGGTCCCGAAATACCGGAACATGTCAGGAGAGGAACAATAATTTAGAGCTATTGGCTGGCAGAACAGTCCCATGTGCAAATGAGTGGAACTAGAGCTGTCCCCCACCATGGCCACCGATTGTAGATCCGCAACGGTTGCCCAACTCCGACAGGAAGAAGCGCGATGCTTCTCGCTGACACTTAGAGCGCAAATTTGTCACCGACTAGACAACCTCCAGACCGTCACTTGCGCAACGCGGCGCAGGTCAACAGTGGCGGGCTCGTACAGACCCGTGGATAACCTGAACCCACGAAGAGTGACAGAAATGATCTCTGGGCATACCCTCTAAACCAAACAAGCCCATCCGATCTGACGGTATTCAGAACGCGTCCGCCAAAAAAGCTGTCCTTAGTAGCGAATTACTCCTTGAGTTATTCAACACCTCCGTACCTGAGTCACTTCCCCCGAACTCTGCTTTCATAAACAGTAAGGACCCTGCCCTAAAGCTTCGTCCTCAACCGACGCGAACACTTGCTTCACTGTCTGGCAAGAGATCTAGGAGACTAATACTAGCAGACAGAACCCGACATGTTCTCGGGAGGTGTTGCAGCTTGGTGGATCGACCATCGGCTTCGCGGACGACGCTCGTATCACACACATGTCCGGCTCGTTATGATGAGAGTTATACGGGAACTTCAACATCAACAGGCTACTGTGCTGTCTTTCGTGACGTGCAAAGCCTCGACAGTGTTGCACGAAGTCTCCTTTCAAACTCCTCTCCCTGAAACCTGACCCTTCTACCTAGTTAAAGTTTGTTCAATCTTATCTTCCCTTCCAACCTTATTCCCACTACCTTTGGAACCCACCTCCCAATCAGAACATCCGGCTGGATCCGAGCAGTTCCATGTGGGCCCGCTTCTCTTTCAGTCACTATGTGGAACACATTCCAAAATCCTCATAGCACCTATTGCGCTGTATGAGCGGACGACACGGCTCTATAGCGGATCGTGTGATGGCACAGTTGGATAGGCGACTCCAACCACCTGAACGCAGTTGGAGGTGGCTGACTACTGGAGAACAAATACAAAACGTGGAGAAAGGAAAAACCCTGCAATGCTCACCACAATGAAAGAAAGGACTACAGGCCGGCCCCAACTCACTGTTCGGAAGAACAGATCAGAATGGGCGAGACAGTGTACGTACCTGACTTACACGGACACAAAACATGACCTGGATGACACACGTGTACGGAAAGCCTCAACAATGAGAGGAGTCAAAGGCTGGAGTCCTAGCCCACTGATTAACATCGTTCACCCTGGCTACAAGAACTGTCTACCTGTACAACCGCTGTCTCACATGCCGATCCTCGACTATCGTGTCCCGCTGGGATCACCGGCGGACACGATATATATTAGATGCGCCTGTCAGAGCTGTTGAACTGAGGATCATTGTGGCGAACCTTGGATGTCCAATGAGACTCTTCAATCGGAACCTGGTATATGCCTACCATCAAACCACGTCCGGAAACTGGTGCATCCTTCTACGGCCAGACTTCCCGTGCCACCACTCTCTTATCCAGTGCTTGGAACTGACGATCATCGACCCTGGTAGGTGTCATCGACCCCAAATCCCTGCTCGAAGCGAGATGTCCACAGTGTTGTTGGAGAGACCCATCCAGCCCCCATAATAGTATTCTCCGCACTAAGCCGCTAAAAAAAACCTTAGTCGTTTCCTCAATTTCTACCACCCCAAACCTTATTACCCCAAATTAACCTAATAGTAGTAATGGTCTCTGTTTCTTTGTTCCAAACCCTTTGCGAAACGCGACAACCCGTTTTTTTTTTTTTGCGAACCACAAAGGTGTACCAATTGGGCTCCGGTTGGGAAATTCTCTCTTCTCCCCTTCTAAGCATCGGGGCAGCCCTTTTTTTGTGTCTTTTAAATCCTTTCATTGAATAGCTTATCCTTGAGTATTAAACACGTAAACCCAGTGTAACACCGCCCTTACTCTTCCCCGAAGAATAAGGCTGGCGCACAACGGACAATAAGAAATAACATAAGAAAATACAATAATTGCAGAGCGGCTGTGAGGATACAAACAAAAGTAAACAGGCCGACCACGGGCCCATTTACTTATATTCTCCACGAACTCACCCCTCAATTATGTTGAAGTTCATAACAACAGGAAAGGCGAATGATAAAGCAGGAAACCTTGATTTAGAAGACTATATGTCATTGATAACATTTGTAGTTTTATTGGTTGAGAGAATAAACTTGAACATAGTATTGAAATACGTAATTTGGTTGTACAATCTTGAATTACTTACAATTTATGTAACCTTTAGCATACGATTATAATATCGTAATTGACAACAATGAATAATGAACCTTATAAGCCCGCAAGGCTAATGAGTTAAATGACGACAATATTCCAATACAAAATTGGCTATGCAGACAAAAAATGCTCCTTTTCGTAACGATAATACAAAACTAATTGCCGTATGGGCCATTCAGTTAAAAACGGGATCATACCAAAACATTTATAACTTTACATTTACAATATAAAAAACTTCCTACTGCCTGATGGGCAATTTTGATATAAACAATTACCCACAGATATCCCTGTTATATCAGTCGCGCAAAGAAAAATATTCCTTACAAAACAATTAGTATAGACGCCATATTGGCGATGCAAAACAAACATTTATTAGTTAACAAATGATTCCTGGTAAGGTAAAATATTTCAAGTCCAGAATAAACTACAACATTTATAGTGATGCTAAAGTTCTAAGTCCAATACGTTAGCATATTTATAAGTCGAATACGACGAAAAAGATTCTAAGTTCAAAATGTTTGACATATTTATCTAAGTCCAAATATTTGGGCATAATTATAAATTAGATATGAAGAAAAGATTCTAAGTTCAATATGTTTTGACATATTTATCTAAGTCCAATATTTTGAAATAATTACAAGTTAGATATGAAGAAAAGATTCTAAGTTAAATATTTTTGACATATTTATCTAAGTTCCAAAACGTTCTACATATTTATAAATTAAATACGACAAAAAATTCTAAGTTCAAAATGTTTGACATATTTATAAGTCCAAAGTTTTGACATTATTACAAGTTAAATACCAAGAAAATATTCTAAGTCCAACACTTCTACATATTTATAGATTAAATACGACAAAAAGATTCTAAGTTCAAAATGTTAGATATTTTTATAAGTCCCAAGTTTCGATATTATTACAAGTTAAATACGAAGAAAATATTCTAAGTCCAAAATGTTTGACATATTTATAAGTCCAAAGTTTTTGAAATTATTACAAGTTAAATACGAAGAAAATATTCTAAGTCCAAAACGTTCTGCATATTTAAAAGTTGAATACGACGAGATAGATTCTAAGTCCGAAATGTTTTCCATAATAACGTCTATATCTCGTCGAAGAGAGATTCTGTACCTTGCGAATATTTCCTGGACACCCAAGGTGTTCCTAGAGGACAGCCCTGTCAAGAAGTACCGTCCATGTTGAACAACACCAGTATTTATATGATTATACAAGCTCAAAGAGGGGGGAGAAAGGTAAATACAAAACATCGGTCAACACGACCAAAATGACGAGAGGGAGGGGTTAGAATATCAAGGTCAACACACGCGGAGCTGGTAGAATTTACGTAGACCAATTAACTCTGGCATAACAATCCATTTTGCGCAGGCCGTCACACACTTTCCACACCCCACCCCGAGGAATAGAACACTTTACAAGTCCAAGATTTTTCCTTCGTACAGTTGATCGATATTTTGGTAGTGGCAAGTTGTTGTCTTTTTTGTGAGTGGGAAACAGTAAGTTGGTCGCAGCAATAGTTGGGCACTTTGGTGAGTTTCTTTGTATTAAACTTTTTTGGAGCATATATCCCAAATAAATACTACACCAGGATGAGTGATTACGCTTCGCTGACGGATCTGGGTGCGTAAATGTACTTTTCTAACAGGCACACTCATTATTTATTTGTTGTTAAATTAAAGTGTTTAAATTAAATTTATTACAAAATGACAATAAACCATCGCAGAGTTGTCTAAGTTTATTAATGTTAATAGGTATATGATAATTAAAACTATGGATAGTTAGAAGGTGTCTAAGCAGCCACTTTTTTGGATAACATTTGGATAAAATTATGCCGGAACAAGCGTTTATTATAATCAAGGGTAGTTTATTGAAAAAACTTGACTCCTAGCTATAGTTAAATGGTAATTAATGTTGTTGGTAGTTTACATATGGCAAAATATTATTTTAAAATCGTATAAACAAGAGTGTTTCTAATAAATTAAATAATGTATTTTTATTTAAGGGTAGTTTATTGAATACATGTATTACAAACTATGACATTATTTAAGGGTAATTTATTAAAAACTAAATTTTATTTAAAAGATGTTTCGAACGAGTGTATATTATAATTAACATAATAATGTGTTTATTGAGGATAATGTTTTTAAAATACCACAATGCCATCAGTTTCTACGACCCCTGCACTTATGAAAGACATTGAATATTCCAGCCTAAATGCATCAAAAAACAAACCATTTAAAAACAATTCTTGGGCTTAAAAGCACTATTGTACTCTTCGAAATATCTAAACACCCCTTCTCACCGCTAAAAAAATGCTATCTATTTCTAAACAAAGAGAATAGATCTGCAACGTTTACCATCGGATTACTATTGAGCTTTTAAATACAGACACCAAGAACAGTTTAACGCTTTAAAGTGAGGCGTGTGTTATCATACAGTACATATGTATAAATCATTGCCCTGGACGAGCTAACGCTGCTAAGTGTCTTAGATTCACATAATACTCTGGAGATAATTTTATCTTACTATTACATCACGTAGATAGTCTGTTTAATATTCTTTAATTCAAGCTATACAAAAAATCAAACTAATCTGTTGCGTTGTGTATTTAAAGAATGAGCTGTGGGGAGATCCGCAGACATCAGCGGATTTGATGGCCCTTGGTGTCTACCTGGAGGAATTGATCGCAAATGGTTGGTAAATGATGGCCAATGAAAGATCAGATTTGTAAGAAAAAATAATTAGCTTTTAAAAGCCAAATAAAAACAAAATAGCACAATGATAAATTTATTCAAAATTTGAATGTGATAAATTGTTGGGGGATTTAATGAACAATATTGGGGTTATTAGTTTATTATTTTATAAATGCTAAACGGGAAATATAAGATCCATTTAAGGTGATTTTATTGTTGTAATATTATTTATGACTCCTTGGCTCAGATGGTAGAATGCCTACCGCCTGATCTAGATGTCCCGGCAGTACCATAGCTATTATTGTGAAAATGACTAATAAGATTAAAAGGTAGTTTCTGTATGATTATTTATGGCCATAACTTGTGTTAAAAGATTCTAATACAAAGTTATGTTTGTTTCAGATCCATGAAACGATTTTAGGATATCTCCTGCATATCAGGTGTCTGTGAAGGTTCCGGTAATATCACCTCCACCACCACACCTAGTACTACAAGTGTCTTTAAAGGATTATTTTTCGGCTCTGGATGTGATTGATGCAACCATAGGTGAGATTATTATTTCAAATTAAAATAGTAAAAATATGATGTATAAAATTGTATTAATATTATAAGTTGAAAGAGCATATAATGAGCAGATTGATTATTAAACCACTAATGGAATACTAATAGGTGAAAACACTTTTCAAATAGAACCTTAAAGTAAATTAAATGTCCCGCACATTGTGTGAAATATAAAAGTGCCTTTTAGCTAGGGTAGTGGAGGCGTCATCCCAAAAGCCGGTGATTACAAAGATGTTGGCTCAATCCACCCACTTACAAGCCATGTGAAAGAGTCGGTCCGAACCCAAACATACGCAGCCCCATTTAGCCGGGGGAGCTTTGCCGATTCCAGAACGGAGACGTCTTTCCACAAGCTGGTAGTGTAGGGGTGAGAAATGAGGGAATCATAGCTCCCTTGAAGGCTTGAATATGTTGTTGGTGGGGCCGTCATCAGCACCATAGACGGGAATTTGTGGCCCGGTAAATCAGGTTGGTGGAGCATTGTCGCAATGATATTTCTATTCAAATCGTCAAGGAGAGAATAAAACAACTGGGGCGTTTCTTTTATACCGGTAGAAAAGTTACCGTACATCTTGGTGCTCCACCAAGTGATCGTGACACATTAAGCTGGCTTGAAGAGAAATTACTGTTTTGCTCAATCGGCTGCAAGACCATGGTGTCAGCGCTAACTACCATGTCTGCTTACTTTTGAACAGAGCGGACTCAACGTTGAATCCTGTACACGTCTCATTTAGGTGGGTGGATCAGTTTAAACACACAAGCCATGTTTGATAACGTAAGTCACGTGTGGCAGAGTAATAATTTGTTCTTAAGTACGGCACCAATGTACGTTAAACTCAGCTATTTAAAGTAACCTCGTGGGAGTGCACGTTAATGTGATAAGCTATCCATGCTAGCACGTATAGCCGTAACAAACAAAAATATCATTACAATTAAAAATAATTACACACTTTGCCTTGCCCGTGGGTTGATTGTAGCCAAAGCTATATGTGATCATAAAAGAGAACCGGGATGAAGGGACATGAACACCACTTAAAAAATCAAAATGGTTCGTCTTATTTAAAAACTCAAAGCAGAGGAGCTATGCCTTGATGCCCGTTAGAATCTTTTGAAATGTGGTGAGATCACTGAACTTAAACAATTTCAAATATACCTCTCCGAATACAAAATCACAGTGCTCAGGGAACGTCGGGGGGATGCAAGTCCTATATGAAGGACCTAACCCTTCCGAAAATTACTTTAAGGACTAGCTTGATTTGTATTTTCACAACGATAAGTAAAACCATTTAGATGTCATAAAATCCTTGACAGCCGCGTTTTAATTGCTCCTACTTTTACTGTGAGTGTCGTGTGCCATTTGATCATAAGAATGCGCACAAATGTCAATCTGCGTGCAAGAAGTGATACACTAAAGCGGTTTGCAGTGGTGGTAGATCTGTGGCCTGTAAAGACTGTGGGCATTAGTTCACAGCCAGACTTGTTTTGGTAAGCATAAACGTCCCGGTTTTTGAAGAGGTCACATGTCGATCTGTGATCAAAAAGGTTTGTGAGGTCTGTGGTAAATATTTCAATTTGTAAAAGTCAAATTATTCACAAAAGTGTTAATAGACGTTTTGTAGAGTATTCGAGACCCGTCGTCCTTTTGCTCATTTCTGCTATATGAAGTCAACCCCATCAAAGTCGTCCCAGAAAAAGAACAATTTCATGTTCGTATTCTATGATTTTGAATTCAGACAGAAACGCTTCTTCAAGGTGAGGTCAGAACATACTTGCCAGAATCTAAACACTGTGTCTTGCAGACATGTTGCAAAGCCTTACTTCATATCGATTAAAAGGACCATAATTGCACCGAATGTGGGAGTGAAAGGACACGTATATTCAAATGTGATGCTGCAATGGCCCAAATTTCGGATTTCTAGAGCGAGTTAAAACAACAAAATTTAAGTACGTCACCCTTCTAGTCCATAATACCAAGGTCTATGATGGAAATTGTATTTTAAAATATATGATGGAGGTAAAAAAAGAACTCCAGAGCTCATAATGAACGGTGGGAAAATCATATCCAGGCGTTACAGGCCGCTCCAATTTATTGACTCGTTGAACTTCTTTCCAATGTCGTTTGCCAAGATACCCAAAATATTCATCTTGGACGAGACTTTGGCCAAGGGACATTTACCCCATTTTTTCAATAAAAAATAAAACAAGGTTGTAGGGGTCCCTTGCCACCAAAGAAAAACTATGGCATCTGTGAGATGTCAGTTAAGGGAAAGGAAAACTTTGAGAAGTGGTATGACGCGTTGGTCGAAGAAAAATGTGTATTTTATTTTAATTACGAGTAGTAAATGTATTGTATGAAAGATGTAGAGATCCTACGGAAGGCATGCATAAGGTTTATATATATGCTCGTGGATAAAGCTAAGGTGGATCCTTTCAGAGAGGCGTGTTCGATCGCTGGAGTGGCCATGATGTTTTACTGCCAAAGTCATCTTATGGAGAAAACCATCGGTATCATCCCTAACGGTGATTACTAGTGTGCAGACCAACGATCGCTTGTTTCTATCTCTCATTCGTATAACGACCGTGAGGAATATGTATTTGGGTGACAGGCAACGGCATTGTTAAAGCTGGATATACCACCACCGTCTTCCAAATCTGAGGCTAATATTGGCACAGGTGCCTTCTCTGTTATCCTGAAAGGACCAACCCTGTCAAAAACAGCTGCCCTTGACCATGGAACCGCGCTATGAATCGACCATGGCCTGGGTGGAAAAATTAAAGAATGCTGGCTACATGGTCGTAGAGATGTGGCAGTGTATGTTTAATGCAATGAGACGCACAGCCAAGGACTTGAAACACTATGTACTTCAGTACAAAGTATATAACAAAGAGCCCCTCAGTCACAGGCACGCATTTTTGGCGGTCGTAAAAATGGTATCAAAATCTTCCACGAAGCAGACCTTTCTTATAGAGAGAAGATCAAGTACTTGGATGTGTGTTAATTGTATCCTTACGTTTGCAAGTACAATAAATATCCCAACGGCCACCAAAAATTTCACTTTGATACAAATTGGCGGTTCTTAGTTAAAGTAGAAGGCAAATTCAAAGTTACCGTGTCACCTCCGCGGTATTTATTCATGCCCGTATTGCCTACACGGATTCATGACAAGTTAATGTTCATATTGTGTAGGAAATGGGGGGGAAGAGAAAAACCCAGGCACATATCAGCACAACGACAAAAAAGATCGCTGGTTGACAGGCATCTGTGTGATTGACGAGATCCGGAAAGCCATTAAAAATGGCTACACCGTTGAATCAAAACATAAGTTGTGGGAGTGGAATGTATCTGTTTACGATCGTCAGACACGTTCTGGTGGATTGTTTCACGGGTACATTGACAATTTTTTGAAAATTAAACAAGAAACTAGTGAATGGCCAGAGTGGTGTACCTCACAAGAGGAAAGGTTAGCTTGTATTCAAAATTATTAGAAAAAGGAAGGGGTAAAACTCGATTTCAGTTCTGTTTGTAAAAACCCTAATCTCCAACGCTGGTTAAAGTCTTTTTAAATTCACTAAGAGGAAAGTTTGGGCAAAGACCCGATTTACCACACTTAGCCGTTGTCAACGACTATCAGGGCATCCGCAAGTACCTTACGGATCCGTACATCACCTTAGACAGTATCAGTGATGTTAATGATGAGGTTATGTTCCTTAATTAAAAGAACGCGAATGACGCGTTACACCCTAGACCTAACACGAGTGTGGCGGTGGTATACTACACCAATGCTATGGCTAGGTTGCAATTACACAGCATCCTTGAAAAATTGGGGGACCATGTTTTGTGTCATGATACAGATAGTGGTCTAAGGACGGAACGCCACGGGGATTATAGTCCACGGACCGTAGACATTTAGGTGGCCTCACCAAAAAACTTCATGGTTACGGTCCGGGAAGCTATATTAGCACCTTTGTATCTGGTGGCCCCAATAATTACGCATACCGAGTTTGTGTTGGTGGCAATTCTGCCAAAACAAAAACGGTGTGCAAGGTTCGCGTTATCACCATAAACTATGGTAACGAGAACGACGTTAATTTTGTCATTTTGAAAGTGATGATCACCGAAAAGGCTGTGGAAAGAAACATACAGACAAAGAAAAAATTGTAAGGAAAGATCTTGTGACTGTATGTACCGTTTCACAGAAAGAGGTTTACAGGCCAGTGTATACCAAATGACGAATAACTGATGATTTTAATACACTGCCCTTTGAGTATTCTAGTCCTTAAAACACGCTCACCACGACTAAAAGTTGATCATTTAGACGGGCTGAATAGTCACCTTTTTTTATTTCATTCTAGACAGTTACACTGACATACCATTTTTAAAAGGTTTGAAATTTTACTTTTTTTCTACATGAAACCACGCATATTATTAGTAGCCCGTGGGGATCATCAGCCCACTCTTCCTATTGGGTGAAATTGGTCACGTGACCATGCCCCTCGCTCTCTGATTCGCTGTTGGGTTTCCCCCTACCCTCTCACCCCCTCCTGACCTCTTTTCCTGTGTTCCTAAGTGATGAATACGAAATTTCCTCCCCTACAATCCCTCCCCTACAACCCTTTCCCCTACAACCCCCTCGCTTACCACCCCGTACATGTTTGTTCTTGATGATTAATTATTAATGATTGTTAATTGATTATTGCAAATTAATTATTGGCTAGGATTGAGGTGTTGGAGTTTTTTTATTTATTTGTTTATTAGCATAAGGTCCACGGTGTCGATCGTGGAGCACAAAGCTTTTCTGACGGCTGCGTGGCGTAGAATGAACATTGGTTCCTTCACAAGACTCTGTGGGCTGCCTTTCACTTCCCCGCAGCTCGTCATGCCCCCTCTTCTACTTTCTTTCTCTATTTCCCGCCATCAACCCCAAAGTTCATAGACTCACATATATCAAATTTCAACATCTGGTTTTAACCATAGGCTATGTTGTTAATAGCATCGACCCCATTGCAGACTCGTTAACTCCGCATTGTCCCGTTATCTGGAACTCGACCTCTTGAGCTCATAGAATGTGGTAGCCAAAGCTATTACTTAGCCACCAACAAGGCGTTTTCGTGACAGACCCAGAATCAAACCTCGAACCCCTGCACTAAGATTGTTGAACGGTATCTAGCAAACCTCGAATTCGACACATTTTTAGCAGCGTGTCCTAAATTTATGGGGTGATGTGTTATTATTATTATTATTATTATTATTATTATTATTATTATTATTATTATATTATTAGCACCGCGTCTTACTACCCGTTCGGGTTATACGCACTTACGCTAATGTGTAATGGTAGGGTGATTGTGAGATGAAATGAAGGACCTACAGTTTAACGTGGAATCCGAACCACGGTGGAGGCCTGGCATTCCCCACATTCACAAGATGTCTTGTCAGAGGTGAAGGAAGGGTTTGGTAATCAGATAAATCTTTGCCGGGACCGAGGATTGAACCCCGGCCGCCAGCATAGAAGTCTGACACCTTACCCCTAGACCAACAGGTCACCTACAGGGGGTGATGTGTACCAGCATTTCGGGAGAGTAGAAAATCACCCAAGCGAGATTCGAACCCACGACCTCCTCCCGCCATAACTATATGAGTGACATTGAAGTCACGGGTGTCAAAGTCCTCTGAATGCGCCCCAAGCCAAATAACCTTGTTGTGTTTCAGCTCATGCGATGAAAATTATACTCAGTCATTGACACGGGATTCGAACCCGGGACTTTTGGCTCAATGACCATCTGTTCCAACAACTTTGCCATGAAAATGATGAGGAATTCGAACGCTTGCTTCTACATACGGCCGTGAGGTGGCTTTCCAAAGAAAACTGTTTGTGCCATTTCTTCGAATTATTTGACACAGTTACTGAGATTCTCGACACGTCTGATCCTGATTTAAGTGAGAATTAGAAGCAACGCAAGTTGGAACTTGCATACCTTATAGATATTTTTGAAAAAATGAACAAAGTCAATATAAGGCTTCAAGGAAACAAGATGAACCTTATCAAGGCCAAAGGAATTATTTCATCATTCATCGCCAAGTTTGATATTCACAAGGTAAATATTGGCCGTAAAGATCTGATTCAGTTTCCGACCCTTAAAAAGTGTTCAGTGTCAGCTAACGGGACTCCTGAACTCCCAGAAGACAAAATCCTAATTTTTACTGATCACCTTGACCAGTTAAAAACTGACATAGAATTAAGATTTGAAGATTTGACCAAGTTACAAATTCCTGATTGGATTCTAGATCCATTCTCGTTTGAAGCTGTGGATAAGCTTGATAACTCTTTGCAGACAGAGTTTCTAGATCTGAAGTATGACTGTGAGGCGAAAATCATTTTCAAGCAGAGCGGTTACGAGTTAGGATGGGTGAAGATTATGGACACTTATCCACAACTGTGGGGAAAAACTGAACCACTTCTCATCTCGTTCCCGTCAACATATTTAGTTGAAAAAGGATTTAGTTCTGTTGTCCAGCTCCTCACAAAACAAAGAATTAAGTTGGACATTTGCCTCAAAGGAGACTTGCGCCTGAACTTGATGAACATAAAGCCGGCTATTCAAGCTTTAACTGAAATCCACCAAGCACTAGGCAACCATTTAAAAGGTAAAATAAAACAATAACAAATTTTCAAACTTTCATTTATTTTTTCAAATTTTAACTGTCAACTTTCTTAATTTTTCCAGAATCCAATTTAAAAATGAAAACATGTACTCCTGTTTTTTAAATGTACATCAATGATCTTAGTTAATTATTTCACTTCTTTGTTATTTAAAAAAATCTGTAAAAAATGTACTTTTTCTATTTTATTCCAGAGTGACCGGATAAAACTGCTTTTGTTGTTTTTATATACGGTAGTAAAATTGTTTATAATAATAAAACTGCTTTATTATTTACACCTTACTTCAAATTAAAATTAGGCATACAATGAAAATGAAAAGGGGGCGATAGGTGTTAGTCAACCTCCAGAAAGGGGAGATGGGCCACAAAAGGTTGGGAACCACTGGTTTAGCCCTTCATAATGATAAATTAACGGCCCTGGACGGCATTTGTAGCTGTACTAAGATTCGAGTGTATTTATTACACACACTGTGAGAATGTTGGTTTCAGTTAAAGCAATTATAATTAGGAATAATTGTAAAATATTATATTAATACCGAAAGTAGATTGAAATTGAAAAGTATTATACATTTTAAAGAGAAAAAATAAGCTTATGTTTGGAACAATTTTATTTAAAGTGTTTACTTTGACACGTGCTTTTGTGTTATAGTTTAAATGGAGGCAGTAAATGGCAGCACAATTCCCTCACCACCAACGGCTGCGAGTCCCCCTCACCACACCCAGGATCATCGCCTCCGAGCCAGGGAGACGGTGTTCAAGCGCAAACTGCGGTGCGGGAGATGGGGTCCGTGGTGGCGGCAACAGCAGGACCGTCTTCAGCCCCGCAATCAGGATATAGTGGCCCGGTAAACCAGGTAGGTAGGGCCCTGTCGAATGGTGTCCCTCTACGGATCGTTGAAGAGAGAATTAAACTATTGAGGCGTTTCTTTTATACCGGCAGAGAAATTACCGTACATCTTGGTGCTCCAGCAAGCGATCGTGACGCATTAAGCTGGCTTGGAGAACAAATTACTAATTTGTTCAATCGGCTGCAGGACCATGGCATCAGCGCCGATGACCATGTCGGCTTAATTTTGAATAGCACGGACTCGACGTTGAATCCTGTATATGTCTCATTTAGGCGATCAGATCAGTTAGATGCTCGAGCCGTTCTTGATAACGTAAGTCGTGTGTTACAAAGTAATAGTATGATCTTGAGTACAGCACCACTGTATGTTAAACTCAGCTATTTTAAAGAGCCTTGCGGGAGTGCACCTTATTGTGATAAACTCTCTCCCGCTAGCACATATAGCCATAGTAACAAAGGAATCATTACGATTCAAAATCGCGACACACTTTGCCTTGCCCGTGCATTGGTTGTCACCAAAGCTACATGTGACATTAAAAGAGAACCAGGATGCATGCCCGTGAACACTGTTAAACAAATCAAAATTGGCCATCCTATTCAAAAATACAAAGCAGAGGAACTATGCCGTGATGACCGTGTGAATCTTTTGAAAGGTGGTGGAATAACTTAACTGAAACAATTTCAAATATACCTCTCCGAATACAAAATCACAGTGTTTAGGGAACGTCGGGGGAGGCAGGTCCTATATGAGGGGCCTACTCCCCCCAAACATTCCTTTAAGGGATACCTTGATTTGTATTTTCACAACGATAAGCAAAACCATTTTGATGTCATAACATCCTTGACAGCCGCATTTAAGTGCGGGTATTTTTACCGTGTTCCGTTCAGTAATAAGAATGCGCACAAGTGCGAGTTCACGTGCAGAAAGTGCCACGCTAAAGCGGTTTGTAGTGGAGGCCAATCCATGATCTGTAAAGACTGTGGACGTTGGTTCACAAACCAGACATGTTTTGATGACCATAAACGTCACGGTTTTTGCAGAGGTCACAGGTCGGTCTGTGATGTCAAAAGGGTTTGCGAGATATGCGGGCAATTTTTCAGTTTGGAAAAATCAAATTATTCACTTAGGTATCTTTATAGAATTCAATATGAAATAATTAGTGTAAAAACATTGTGAGAAATTACAAAAATGTTAAGTGAAATTACAAAATTTAAGTGAAATTGCAAAATTTTACTTTGATGTGTCATTATAAATTAATTAAATAAAAAGTTTGTTGGTTATACAAATATGATTTAAGATATGAATCACAATAAAATAACAATTTAAAAATGTGAGTCAAGGTCACAAGTAAAATTATGACAAGAAAACACAACTAATTAAACATATTTAAACATAAATTAAACCATATGGATAAATTTGTATTGATTGACTAGAGGAGTAAAGTTTTAATATAATTTCAAGGAATCATTAGGAAAAAATTAAAATATTTTAAGAAATTTGACAAAATGTTGAAGTATATGATATAAAATTGAATTCTATTTTCATATCTGAATTCCCTTGCTCCTTTATAGGTGTCGTTGAGACGGCCTTTAAAATACAACATGTTTCGGCACATCTACGGCACCATCATCAGGACTAAATCAAAGAAGAAGAAAAATAATATGCAATAAGTTATGGTGCAAGTAACTAGGCGTTAGCCAAGAAAGAAAACTAAAAGGGAAAATGTTAAATGTCTATGTAATTAACCAATATAAAAATTAAATATCATATTTACCAATTGACTATCCTGTGTGAGTAGTTCGAGTGAATACCAGAAACGAACTGATTAAAAATGAGAACGGTTATGTAAATGAAAACTAAGGTTATAATAATCTAGAACATACGCAAAGTCATAGATGACGAAAAATAGCAAGGAAGTGTGAAACGATATAATGCAAGAGTTAAGTTGTTATTAGAGAGACATGGTAAAAATAATAAAGAGTAGAAAAAGAAATTTAGAAAGAGTAATGAGAAAAGGGAAAAAATGGAAGGTCCAAATCTTCTCGACCCTGGCCCGAACAGTTCATTAACTACTGGAAGGAAGGGCAGGAACATAGGTTATTTTAATCTGGTATGTTGGGGTTGTTTCCTTAAAATGTTGATGAGGGTTTGGTTTTCAAAATGTAATTGTTCATTCAGGACATTTTTGTTATTGAGAGTTGCAGTTTGGATGAAAATGTTTTCTGCAGTGTTCATGGTTGTACCTTTGGACGAACTGTGAATTAGTTTCGTGATTTTTTCCATGAGGGTGGGTTATGACCGGAAATTTTAAGATGTTCAGAGAGTTTGGATTTGTTTCTGTCATATTTGAAGTAACTTAGTTGCTCATAAAACCTGGTTGAAATTCGGTGACCACTTTTGCCTATGTAAACACTATTACATTCACAGGTAATTTGATAAACACCACTTATATGATACTGACTGATTTAATTCAAATTTGAATTATTAATAAACTTTTTCATATTGTTATTAGTACTAAAATCTATGTTTAATTTGTGTTTTTTAAGGATATTAGTGATATTATGGATTTCTTTTCCAGTGTAGTTGAATTTAATCTATTTGGTCTTACTATTTGGCGTGGCACTGGAATGAACTAAAGTAGACATGCGTTTTAACTGAGCTTTCTGTTTCTAAAGAATTCGGTCCACAAAAGAATAAGAGTATCCATTAGTAGTGGCAAGCTGTTTTATGATGTTAAGTTCTAGTTTGTAATTCTTTTTATTTAAAGGTATGTGAAGTAATCTGTATATAAGGCTGTTAAAAGCAGCTCTTTTATGAGTTGAGGGGTGGTTAGAATCATTGGGAATAATTATATCAGTGTGTGTGGGTTATCTATAAATTTTGTACTCAAAGCGGTTATTCTTGTTTCTGGAAATGGAAATGTCAAGATAATTAATACTGCCGTTATCTTCATTTTCAACAGTGAACTTAGGGTTGGGATGAATCTCATTTATAGTTTGAATTATTTCAGTTGAATAAGAATTAGGAAGTTGTTCATAAATTACCAGGATATCGTCAACATGACGACAATATAATTTGACATCCAAAATGGTGTTGAGTTTATTAAGTATTATGTTATCATATTGTTGTAGGAAGATTTCAGACATTAGAACAGATATGGGAGAGCCCATGACTAAGCCATCCTTCTGGGAGTAGATTTTGTTGTTAAATTGAAAGTAATTTTGGTCAGAAACGATTCTGAGAATGGATATGATCTGTTTGACATATTCAGGTGAAGCGTTGTTGGTTGTTAAGATATTTGTAGTAATCTCAATGGTTTCATTTACAGGAACATTTGTAAATAATTTGGAGATATCCAATGATAGAAATTTTGACTGCCTGTTCAGGTGGATATTTTTCAGTATATCAATTAAGTTGTAAGAGCTCATAACGTTATAAGAATAAGGTAGTTGTAAATTCTGTTGTAGTATTTTGGCTAAGAATTTTGTGATCTTGTAAGCTGGAGCGTTTTGATAGTTGACCAAAGGCCGTATAGGGATGTTGGGTTGGTGAATTTTGGGTAGAGAAGTGAAGTTAGGTGCTTTGGGGTTCATATTGAAGAATCTTAAACTGTCCTTGGGAGACACTATAAGGGGTGCATTTTTGAGCGAGGTTTTAATGGTTTAATATATGTTTAGTTATGTTTAGTTACGTTTAATTAGTTGTGTTTTCTTGTCATATTTTACTTGTTATCATATTGTGACCTTGACTCACATTGTTTAATGTTTTATTTTAATTGTGATTCATATCTTAAATCGTATTTGTATAATCAACAAACTTTTTATTTAATTAATTTATATTGACATATCAGAGTAAAATTTTGCAATTTCACATAAATTTTGTAATTTCACTTAAAATGTTTGTAATTTCTCATAATTTCTTTCCTATTATATGTTTTTACAGTAATTATTTCATATTGAATTCTATAAATATATTTAATATTGCTTCCTTATTACAATTTTATCATGTATTTCAAAAATCCACATAGGTGTTATGAGACTTTTTTGTAAAGTATGCGATACATATCGTCCTTTTAGTCGTTTCTGTTAAATGGAAAAGAAAATTTCATGTTTGTATTCTATGATTTTGAATGCAGGCAAGAAACTCTTCTTCAAGGTGCGGTCAACACGTACTTGCACGAACCTAGCACCTGTGACATGCAGACGTGTTGCGAGGCCTGTGTTCATATCGATGTAAATGACCATCATTGCACAGAATGTGGGGCGATAGGACTCGCATATTCAAAGATGATAAAACAATAGCCCAATTTTTCGGATTTTTAGAGCAAATTAAAGCTACAAAATTTAAGGATATCACCCTCCTAAGCCATAATACGAAGTGCTATGATGGAAATTTTATTTTAAAGTATATGATGGAGGTTAAAAAATGGACTCCAGGGCTTATAATGAATGGTGGGAAAATCATGTCTATGGGTTACGGCCCGCTCCACAATATTGACTCGCTAAACTTTCTCCCCATGTCGTTGTCCAAGATGACAAAAACATTCGGCTTAGACGAGTCTTTGGCCAAGGGACATTTCCCCCATTTTTTCAATAAAGAATAAAACACGGGGTATAGGGCTCCCTTGCCGCCAAAGAAGGACTACGGCATAGGTAGATGTCGGTTGAGGGAAAGGAGCAATTTGAGAAGTGGTATGACACGTTGATAAAAGAAAATTATGTCTTTGATTTTAAACGCGAGTTGGAACTGTATTGTGTGAAAGATGTAGAGATCCTACGGAAGGCCTGCCTGAAGCTTTGAGACATGCTCATGGAGAAAGCAAAGGTGGATCCTTTCAGGGGGGCGTGTACGATAGCTGGAGCAACCATGTTGGTTTACTGCCGAAGTCATCTTAAGGAGAATACTATCGGTATTATCCCTAACGGTGGCTACCGGTGTGCAGACCAACAGTCGTACATCGCTGTACAATGGGTCTGCTGGGAGACCCATCAGCGTGGTATCTCTATTCTTCATGCGGGTAACGGCCGTGAGGAATATGTGTTAGTGCGACGTGTAGACGGCATTGTTAAAGCTGGATATACCACCACCGTATTTCAGTTCTGGGGCTGTTATTGGCACGGATGCCCTCCTTGTTATCCGACAGGACCACCCCTATCAAAAATAGTCCCAACGGGACCATGGAGACGCGCTATGAAGCGACCATGGCTTGCGTGGAAAAGTTTAAGAATGCCGGCTACACAGTCGTAGAGATGTGGGAGTGTACGTTTAATGCTATGAAACGCACTGACAAGGACTTGAAACAATTTGTTCTCCGGCACGAGGTGTATACCAAAGAGCTCCTCAGCCCCAGGGATGCATTCTTTGGCGGGCGCACAAAATGTATCAAGCTATTCCACGAAGCAGACCTTTCTTGTGGAGAGAAGATGAATTACTTGGATGTGTGTTCATTGTATTATTACGTTTGCAAGTACAAAAAATACCCCATCGCCCACCGCAAAATTCACTTGGAACCAAATTGTCCGTCTATAGATCAAGCAGAAGGCTTAGCCAAAGTTACAATGACGCCTCCACGGTATTTATTCATGCCCGTATTGCCTACACGGATGCACGACAAGTTAATGTTCATCTTGTGCAGGAAATGTGGGGAGGAGAAAAACCAAGGTGCGTGTCAGCACAACGAAAAAAAGATCGCTGGTTGACAAGCGTCTGGGTGATTGACGAGATCCTCCGGAAAACAGTTGAGAAAGGCTACACCATTGAAGCAGTACACGAAGTGTGGGAGTACAATGTATCTGTTTACGATCTTCAGATACGTTCTGTCGGATTGTTTCATGGGTACACGGGTACATTGATACTTTTTTGAAAATTAAACAAGAAGCCAGCGGATGGCCAGAGTGGTGTACCTCACAAGAGGAAAAGTTAGCTTTTATTCAAAATTATGAGGAAAGGGAAGGGGTAAAACTCGATTTCATCTCTGTTTGTAAAACCCCTGGTCTCCGCACTCTGGCTAAAATATATTAAATTCACTATGGGGAAAGTTGGGCAAAGACACGGCTTACCACACGTAACCGTTGTTAACGACTATCAGGGCATCCACAAGTACCTGACGGATACGTACATTACCGTGGACAGCGTCATTGATGTTAATGATGAGGTTATGTTCCTCAATTACAAGGATGCGCGTGACGCGTTGCGCCCTAACTCTAACACGAGTGTGGTGGTGGCGTGCTACACGACTGCTATGGCTAGGTTGCACTTATAAAGCATCCTTGAACAATTGGGAGACCGCGTTTTATATCATGATACAGATAGCATTCTATTCACAGAACGCCCTGGCGATTGGAGTCCACCGACCGCAGACTTTTTAGGTGACCTCACTGATGAACTTCAGGATTACGGTCCGGGAAGCTACATTAGCGCCTTTGTATCTGGTTGCCCTAAAAATTACGCATACCGAGTTTGTGTTGGTGGCGATCCTGCCAAAACAAAAACGGTGTGCAAGGTTCGCGGAATCACCATAAACTATGGCAACCGGAACGAAGTTAATTTTGAAGTTTTGAAAGCGATGGTTACAGAACAGGCCACGGAAAGATACATACAGATACTGCACAAAATTGTAAGAAAAGGTCTTGCGACTGTATGTACCATCTCTCAGACTAAAGTCTACCGCCCCGTGTACACCAAACGGCGGATAACCTATGATACCCAAACGGCAACGTATTATATACAAAGTCCTTGTAAACGAACTAGCCACGACTAAAAGGTGATCATTTAGACGGGCTGGATAATCACCTTTTTTTTCTTTCAATCCCTAGACAGTTCCACTGACATAACATTTTTCAAAGATTTGAGTTTTTTTATTTATTTTTTCTGCATGAAAACACGCATATTTTTTTATTGATTTATTTTATGCATCCAGGTTAATTTTTTATATTTTTTAATCCACCAATACTATTCTCCACCTACCAGATTTTTTTTCTAGTAAATTAGTTGTTTGTTATATTTTAATTCTAGTCAAATATAATAAAATGTTTTTATAAATATTTATTTTAATTCTAGTCAAATATAATAAACTGTTTGTATATACATTTATTTTAATACTAGTCAAATATATTAAACTGATTGTATATATATTTATTTACTTTTAAATTCAAAACATATATATATATTATAATTGAACCATCTTTAGTACCGAGATAACTATTCCCCCATATGTAAAATATATATTGTAAGTATTCAAAGTATACTTTTCACTTTGTGTATACTTTTGAATATTGTAAATAAATATTGTAAAAAAATGTTATATTTGTGTTTTAACGTCTACATCCACACCTCCCTCCTATCCTATAAATACAAGTTCATATAGCTAATAAGCTCAGTCTCAAACATTATGGACAAGTTGAAGCATCCATTATCGGCCATTATAAGCGGCCCTTCTGGCTGTGTAAAGTCATATTTTGTAGCAGACTTTATCCGTCACTTGTACACAATGTGTGACGTTAAATTTGATAAAATTACATGGTATTATGCTTTATGGCAACCGGGGTTCGAACAAGACGGGGCAAGTCCCGAAGTCATATTCTGTAAGGGTTTGCCGGAAATGGATGACATTTGTAATGACTCTTCACAGCTGATTATCCTGGACGACCTGATGCGTGAAGCCATTAAAATGGTCGTCGATCTTTTCACCAAAGGATGCCACCATCAAAATATTAGCGTCATGTACCTTACACAAAATATATTTCGGGTGCAGACGATCGACGCACTGATGACCAGCGCAAGCTATAAAGGGGGTTGTAAGAAGCACCAAGGTCAGTCTTCTGTCGTTGGCCGACGTAAAAAGGTCAAGAAAGAAGCTGTAGATATTTTCAGTTAAAATGTCCTGCGAGTGTTCCAACAGTGAACTCGATCTCTTTTCCCGTTCCACCAATACATACCAGTCTTGAAAGTGGCAATGGCTCCAGTACAAACATGTCTCTTTCTCACCGATGATTCGCCCATCGAATTTACCATTACCGGTCAAGGCAAGTTCTATATCGATCTTTTCCAGACTATGATCTATTCAGAGCTGCCATCATGAAACCCGACGGTGGTGCTTTCAAGTGGGTTGCATTCGCTATTCACAGAAGTGGATGTATTTTTAAACCAAAAACTAGTATCACCGCCCAGCAACACGTATGCTTATAGAGCGTACATAGAGACGTTGCTCAATTACAATAGTTAAGCCAAAATAACGCATTTGACTTGTGGTCTGTGGTTCGCAGACAGCTCCGGAATCTTTGGGAGGCTAACGCTGGCAACAAGGGATTTGAGGCCCGTCGCAGTCTCTTCTCGCAAAAAGTAAACGGTGGATATTTTGGGGCATCTACACGGTGACATGTTTAACCAAGAGAAATACCTTTTGAACGGCACTGAACTCAGAGTCAAGTTGGTCCTTTCCAGAGACGGGTTTAGTCTTATGGCAGTCCCTGAACTCCCTCACTTTAAGGTTCACATCCACGAAGCCGTCCTTCTAGTGAGTTGTGTCAAAGTAGCACCTTCTATACTGTTATTCAATGCCAAAGCATTAAACGTCAGCCCCGCAAAGTATCCATCACCCGTATGGAAGTAAACACACTCACTATTCCCTACGGGCGTGCAAGGGAAATCACTGGACAATGTATTCACCGATGCATCGTGGGTTTTTATCAAACACGGCGTTCAACGGAAACGCCACCAAGAACCCGTTCAACTTTCCAAACCTACGGCATGAACCATTTCTCGCTGTACGTGGACGGGGAACAAGTTCCGTCAAAACCCCGCTACAGCCCAAATTTTTCAAACGAACTCTATGTCATGTCCTACAACACATTGATTCTGGAATGGGTATCCATTTCATGAACGAAGGTTTAGCGGCCATCACACGGGAAGTCTTCCCTAAACCATATAATCTCATGGCTCTCGATCTCACACCAAATCTGTCACCCAATGACATCGCATTGGGAATTTGACGAGGCATGGCTCTCTGAGCATCGAAGTGAGCTTCACCAGAGCTCTCACCGAAACCGTCAACTCTATCGTGTACGGGGAGTTTGCCAATTCATAACCATTGACAAGGAAAGAAACGTCGAGATCGATTATGGGAGTTAATATAAACGGACTCCCGCCCCTTACCCCATCATTAAACCATGGACGTCATTGTGGATTTCCAGAGCTTCATAGACGACGGCAAACAGTTTATCGTCAAAAAATTATGTTTTATCTGTATGCGATACATTACTTCAAAAATTGGGTGTTAAAACTCCCATTACGCTATCGAGGAACTTTCCACCTATGCCCAAATAAAGCCGAATATATCGTAAACAATCTGCACGGTAACTCCCTAGGAAAAGCGGTGATGTGGATTACAGCCTGCTCGAATCCCTCATCTCCCGTGCCACAACGCGTGCAGAAATCATCTACGTCAAGGGGGTAGAAAAGAAAAAGTTTCTAGTCAAATACACGTCTACACACATCGTAGATCTGTACGACCGAGGTTGTTCGTCACTGAAAATACTTAAAATGGGCCGCACCATATACATGGCACATAGTTCTGTATGGAATTTCTGTTCGGCCTTATCGTTTGAGGAATTCGAGATTGGATGATTGAAGATGGACACGCACACCATAAGACGAGCGCTGAAAAAAAAACCCGTGGTTCCGTTCTGTATGGTCGGGTGTTTTCCCTGCTGATTCAACTACCCACAAGAATAGATCGACCTACCGCTCTAGTCCTCAACACTAATTCACACACCAAGACTGGGACGCATTGGGTCGCCATCATTATCGACAAGAACGTCGTGGGAGAATTTCTTTGACAGTTATGGTTTTTCAACCCGTATAAAGTCACATCTTGGCATTTATACGCAAAAACACTTTCCGCACGTCCCATATCAAGCTACAACTTCAAAGCATCACCTTAGGGGTTTGCGGCCATTACTGTCTCATGTACCTTCTCTATCGAGCCCAGAACATTCATATGAAAACTTTCCTAAGCCTATTCTCGCTCACCAATCATACAGACATCGACGCAAAGGTGTGAGATATTACAAAACATCTTTCAAGACAGTAGGGTCCTCCCACACCTCAAGAGGTTGCGTCCAATCAGCGTGCGCCTATAAAAGGGGCGTCCCAGTGGCGTGTGGACCATAACCACGACAGTCGTCGAAACGATAATCATCATGGAATGTCAACACGTTTGTGCCCGCAAAGCAAAGCCGGTGAAGCCGCTCGCCAACATCATATTTTCAACACTTTGTTCCCACGGGAGGGAGTCGATGCCAAACGGTCATCATGGGCATGACGTAATAAAATTTTAAAAGCCCATGCCCTAGAAAAACGGAAAACTTGGTGTTTAACCGTAAAAGTGGCAAAATGGGCGCTAAAAATCTCAATCAAAGTTTTCCCCAAAAATGAAACCCCCTAAAAATTATTTTAAAATCATAAAATTTCTCGAGCCTTTTGGGTGCCTTTTTGTTTGCTCAGAGAGAAACAAGACCCCTCCCAAACGGACCTATTTGCCCCTGTGGGGCGTCTTTGTGAGTGTGGAAAACCTCATCGACGTCCCCCATCGCCGGGGAAACATTGGGTCAACACCCTCCACGCTATTGCAACGTTTTGTAGACCCCCTTTTGGGGGTTAGGGACACAAAAGGAATGGGTGTCGCGACCGTGAACCCGGGGGGAAACGCACAAAAAACCGTATTAATAAATGCACCTACTGTCCGAAAAGTTGTGGTTTTGGATTTTCATGCGGTTTGTAAAAAAAAAAAAATTTTACAAAGATAAAAATCACTGTAAAAAAACGTAGAAAAATTATGGGGCTTTCATGAAAAAAGGTATAATTGTAAAACCTTTACTGTATAATTAAATATATATTTTTATAGTTTTTTTCACTGTTTTCCCTTTTTGAGTCCTTTTGTCCTTCTCCAAAACCCGGGTCCCGGGGTTTCCTATGATTAAAAAAACCCTTTTCCGGGGGTCAATCCAATACATTTTTTTAAAATCCCCGTTGGGCCGCCCTGGCCCCAAAGGGTTTGCACGCAATGATTACTCTGGAAAACCCCCTTTTTCCCAAAGGTAATCCCCCCCGGTTTAATTACATCTTTTTTGCCTGACTTGTCTTGTCGACCCCCAAACGGGCACCACGATGAGTCCCCGTGAAAAAAACTTTTCAACAAAGGGGTTGTGCCCGGGGGGAAAACCCATTCCAAAAAGGGGGGTTCGCCCAATCCTTAAGGGGGGGAATAAAAGGGTCCAGGCGGGGCCAATTACCACTCTCCCCCAAAAGTCTAAAAGGGGTTTCTGTTTTTTTCCGGTGCCCAAACAAGTTTGTGACGGGGAAATTTTCATTTTTCCCACCTGCCGTAAAGGGTTTTTCGTGCTAACCCAAATCCGGGTGCCACATCCAAAAAAAAAACCCCAAAACCCCCCAATTTAATAAAAAAAAAAACCCTTTTATTTAAAAAAAAAAAAGAAATATTTTAAAAAAAAGCTATGAGTAAATTATAAATAAACAATAAATAAAGAAAATACAATAAAAACATGTTTGGAAAAAACCCCCAACAGTCTGGAACCGGGAAAAAAGTAGGGGGGGGGAAGGGGGAGGGAGGGAAAATCAAACCAATAAGACGGGGGCGGGGGTCACTGCCAATTTCACCCCAATTTAAAAGGGGCCTTTTCCCCTTAAATATAGCTACTATTATTTTATTTTTTTTTTTTCACCCGGGTATGTTTTTTTTTTATCTCCCCCAACAATTTTTTTCCCCCTAGTTCGTCTAGTCAAATTGAATTATTTTTTTGATATTTTTTTTTTTAATTTTTAAAAATTTTTGTTTTTTTCTTGTACTTTTTTAAAATTTAAACCACTTTTTTTTAAAATTAAAATTCAAACCTTTTAAAAATGGTTTGAAAATTAGTTAATTTTTGTACTGGGGTCACTTTTCCCCTAAAACCTCAAAAAATTAAATATTGTTTTCCTACCCAAAAACATATAAATATTTTTAAGGTGTAAATTATTATATAAATCTTTTTTTAAAAAATTAAATTATTTAAGTATTTTTTTCATTTGTGACTTTTTCAAAACTTTTATTTAGTAAAAAAATTTAAAAAACTATTATTTTTTTTTTTTAAGTCTACACCTCCCTCCTACCTAAAAAAAAAATTTTTGCTTAAAGCTCGTCTCAAACATTATGGCAATTGGGGAAACATAAATTTTTGGCCATTTTGGCCCTTTGGTTTTTGAAAAGTGACATTTTGTACCGACTTTATATTTTTGACCAATGTGTGACTTTTTAAAATTTAAAAAAACCACCCGGGATTATATTTTGGGGAACCCCGGGTTCGAACAAGGGCCCTTCCAGGTCATTTTTAAGGGTTTTCCCGGAAAGGATGATATTCTAATAGCATCACAAGGTTAAAAAGCAAAAATTTACACTTTGCACTAGGGATTTCATGAAAATCGGGTTTTTAAAGAGGGTTACATGATGTAAAGTACCCCCCAGGGTTGTATTTTTATTTTAAGAAGGTCACCCAATGGTTCGATATAAACCCTTTTCCGAAGGGGGTGCTGGTGTACCTCCACGCAAAATTTATAAAAAACCAACACACCCCAAATTCGATTTTCAAACCATGATCCCCAAAATACTGAAGCAACCCCCTTACTAAAAGGCAGAAAAAAAAACGTATCGTTTCTGTTTGCGTGTATGTCTCAACATTTTAAAAGGGGAAGGAGCCGTTAAAAATGACGAAGACAAAGTTACGTGTTCTAAAGCGGTGTTTTGAAAGGGGTAAAACAAGGACGTGCTGGAAGAAAAAGAGATGATTACTCATTCAAAAGGTGGAGCGTTCTCCCCTTTACTTTTAGCCCTTAATCGCGGGTCCTTGATTTTTATTAATAAAGAGAAAAGGGAAATAACAAAAATTTAAATTTGGGTGTCCTAAAAAAACATTAACCCGTTGACAACACCCCAAAAAAGGGGTTCGCCAAAATCTAGGGGTCCCAAACTCGACAAGGAAATAAAAAAAAAAATCCTCGCTTCAAAAGTTGAAAAGTTTGAATTAACTTTTATACCAACAAGTGGCGAAATCTCATTTAGTCAGAACCCCCCCCTTTTGAAAATACCACCACAATCCCCTTGAAGTGCCTTATTTCCCCCCGGTGTATTCAATACTGTACCCGTACGGACGTAAAATCCAGCTTTTCTATAACAAAAATTTCCGGGGAGTATCCTTGGGAGGTAAACGTGGGGTGAGCATTCTAAAACGCCCACCGTGGTAATATCTGTGTGAAAATAAAATCTTTTCAGAGAATAAGTCACAGTGAACCCTCTGGGTGCCGAGGTTTTCACGGGGTTCAAAAATTAACGGCCCGAAAGAATTTATGGTAAACCCAAAAAAAGCTTGCACCATTAGGATCCGACTTCCATACCTAACCATTACACCGTTGCAACGCCTTAAAAAAAAAAAATTGTAAAGGGTGGTGAAAAAGTGGGTGCCTTTCCAGTTAGTGTACCGTTTAGCTGAATCTCTAGACCCCCTCATCCGAGGGTTTTCGGGGGGGGCATCTCCAAAAGATCCAAGAAAAAACCCGGCCCAAGTACGAGAAAGGTTTGTGCGCAGGCGCTTATACGCCACACAAAACCGTGATAAAAAAAATTCAGACAACAAGTCGTGGTTTTTCAAAAATTGACGATCCCCTGGGAAGCATCTCAACAAAATTACGAAAAATCCGGCAATTACAAGCGGTCCATTTACTTTCTCCCGTTTGACGTGGGTTTCAAAATGGCCCCGGGTTGGACGCATCTCCCTGCAAGATAGGGAGCGTTTTGAGGGGCCCCTTTTGAAATTTTCAAACAAGTGGCCGTAAACCCCTAAGTTTACAGACGGACAAGGGACAGAGATCAGCCCGCCTTTTTTCGAAATTTTAAAAAAGAAGGCATGTATTCCAAAATATAATTCGGATGTAAAGGCAATCATCGTGGAAAATTCCAAAGGACTCTGAAAGGTGCATTTGGGAACTTTAAAAAAAGCACGAATTTCCTATGTGGGCAAACTCCAAGTTTTTGTCGCGTTTCAATGGGGCAAAACATTCCAGTATCAAGATGGCTCATGCAGACGTTTCGAAACCTGTGTTTCAAATCTGTATAATCTGTATGGCAAGTGGCGCCCAAAACTAGAATATAAAAAAAAACTCAAATTTGGGGACTGGTGGTTTTTAGCAAATTCAAAATGCTGTTTGAAAGGGGTACGAGAGCAATTGGTGTGAAAAAATTTTAAATAAAATAGTGTTGTTTGTGAAAGCCAGTGTCTACATTTGGGCAATTTAGTGGGGGGGGGTGGAGGGGAAGTTGTACGAACCCGAATTGCAAAACGTATTCTTCCGAAAAATTTTAAAAGGTTTAAAAATTACTACGTGCAAGGGTAAAGTGCTAGAATAAAGTTTACGTGCGTGGGGAAAAACTACTCCCAAAGTTTAATTCTTGGATTCCTGCCAGTTACGTCAGGTTTCTACCATAAAGGACCGTTTTACTCCCCCTTGCAAAGCGAAACTCTTTGGGGTATTTCCCGAAAAAACCTTTGCAAATTTACCAGCAATTACCCTTCCCCTTACACCGCGGACGTGGAATATCTCTCGCGAAATTCCCAATATCCAAGTTCTTTCCTACCAAAACGAGGGCCAAAATATTCTTGGTCAATGGGTGGACGCTAACGGTGTGAAAAAATATTCAAGGGTCACATCCCACCCGGAAAAATTTCAGCACTATCCTTTTAAATTTGGGCAAAGCCCCAAACGATGATTTGGGTTTAAATGAATTTTGAAGTTTTTTCAAATACACACCCCAGCAAAAAAATGGACATTGTTTTTCTTCCCAATTATACTGTTGACTCTATTAGTCAATAGGGGGAGGCTCTGTTTTGATCCTAATACTTATCTGATCAAAGTCAAAAATCACCCTCTCTGCCAAATTTACTAGGGTTCCCTCGAAAAGTACATCTACACGGATGACCAATCCTAGATCATGTGTGAATTATTGGGACCCTTTTACATCGTTTGGTATCAACAACACAAACAATGTCTACGGTAAATAGGACAGTTAGCTATACTTGTTTACTACGTGCCCGTAATAGAAGAGAATTGAAGTCTGGGAAAACAAAATAAGAACGCACTGGTGAGCCGTACCATTCGGTTTGAAAGAGGTGCGTGAAGCCCCAATTTTTTGACTCTGAAAAACCTGACTGTCCCTCCAAAGATACCAAGTCAACCGCTAGAACAGGAAAATTTTAAAACCACGGTGTTTCCCTATCAATGTGTGCATGGAATAAGAATTTATTCAGGGTCTTTTCAAAAAGGGGTCGTTGAGAATGGTGCTAAAGTTATTGGGAAACGGGGCTTCATACCCGGGATGACGGCTTTATGGGGCGTCGCCAATCAACGTTGTCCTTTCAAAAAAGTCCCTACTCCAGCGTGTCGGGAGGGTGGAAAAACCTAAAAAGCGGTCAGAGCAAAAATCGAGCACTGATGACTACTAGGCATATGGTGCCCAAAAGCACCGACGTCAGTCTTCTGTCGTTGCCCGACGTTAAATCAAGAAAGAAGTGGTAGATATTTTTAGTTGAAATGTTGTTCCACCCCCCGTCCTGCGAGGGGTTTCCCGCAGTGAACTTTATTTCCCGCCACGCAAACCAGTTTTAAAAGTGGGCAAAGGATCCAATACAATTTCCCCCCCGTGATTCCCCATCGAATTTACTTTACCGGGCAAATCGAATTCTTTTCGATCTTTCACGCCCCTGTTCTATCTAGGGTTCTCATGAAACCGGATGGGAGCAATTTCCAAGGGGTCAAAACGCTTCCGTAAACAACTGGTTGCATTCGCTATTTACAAGTGGGTGTGTTTTTAAACCAAAAATATTCACCCCCCAGCAAGCATATGCTTATAGATCGTCATTGAGAAGTGCTCAATTACAACAAAGAATCCAAAAAGAAAAAATTTTACTCGCGGGGTTTTTGGTTCACAGACAGCCCCGGAATTTTTTGGGGGTTTTTAAAATCGGGAACAAGGGGTTTTTAATCGTCGTTGTCTCCTGCAAAAAGTATATGGGGTTCTTCATCTGGGTATTACACGATGAGTGTTTTTGTCAAGGAAATACCTGTTTTAACGGCACTGAACTCAGAGTCAAGTTGGGCCGTTCTAGAGATGGGTTTAGTATTATGGCATCCCTAAATCCCCCTTTAAAAGTTCACATCGTTGAAGCCATCTTCTAGTTGCATGTCAAAATACACCCTTTTATGCTGTTGGGACATCCCAAAAACATTAAACTTCCCGTCTGTAATTATCCCCAATTTCCCGATGGAAAATAAACAGTTTATATTTCCCCGGGTTGAAGGGAAAACATGATAAGTTTCCTGGACAATTACCCAAAAGATGCATCCTGGGATTGTACAAACGGCGTTCAATGAGACCCCATCAAGAACCCTTCAACTTTAAAACCTACGGCATGAACCATTTTTCGTATAGGTGGAGGGGGGAGAAAGTTCCGCCCAAGCCTTACAGCCCGAATTCAAAGGGAACTATGTCATGCCCTACCAACATTTTTTTTGGGAAAAGGGGAATATTTCATAAAGAAGGTAGCGAGATACACGGGAAGCCTTCCTTAGGGATATCTCTTTGGTTTTCGATCTCACACTAATCTTTCCCGCAAAAAACATGTTTGGGGAATTTGCAAGGCATGTTCTCTGTGCTCTACCGAAATCGTCATTGTATCGTGTCGGGATTTGTCAACATCATCCCATCGACAAGATAAAAAGTCTTGACTGATTTGGAAGTTAAATAAGCAATTTTCCCCCATCAATTCCCCTTTATTTAAATCAGGGACGTCATTGTAGTTTTCCGAGTTTTATCGACGACAGAAAAGATTTTTTTGTCAAGAAATGAGTTTTTTATCTGTATGGGGTACATTACTTTAAATTGAGTTTTAAAAACCCCCATACGCTATCGAGGAACTTTAACCTGTGCAAAAAAAGCAAGCCGATATATCTCAACAAATGCCGGAATTCCCTGGGATGCGGTGATGTGGTTAAACGCCTCTTGAATCCCTCTTCTTGTGCCAAGCGTGCAAAAACATCACGTAAAGGGGGCAAAAAAGAAAATGTTTTAGCCAAATGCACGCATACACTTGTCGGAGATCGTACGACGAGATTGTTCGTCTTTAAACTTTTAAATTGGGCGCCCCATGGCATGGCACTGTTTTGTGGGGAATTTGGGTTTTGGCCCCCACGTTTGGGGACTTCGAGTTTGGATGATTGACGATGGACACGCCACCTAATAGGCGTTGAAAAAAAAATCGGGGGTTCCCGTTTGTACGTCGGGATTTTTCCCTGTTTTTAGCCCCCGCAAGAATGCGTGCCCTCCCGCTTCATCAAAACGTGGATCCACTCACTAAGCCTGGGATGCTTTGGGTTTTGCCATATTATCGACAGAACGGCGGGGGATTTTTATTTTGACAGCTATGCTTTCTACCCCATATAAAGTCAATCTGGATTTATACGCAAAAACATTTCCCACATCTTAAAACGATACAACTTCAAAATAGCTCAACTTTATGGCATTTACTGTACCTTCTCTATCGAAAAGAATTTTTTTTAAAAGAAAAATTACCCGCTATTTTTCCCCCCAATGAAAATCAATGACTCTAAGGTGTTGGATATTACACACATTTTCATAGGATAGGATCTGCCGCCCCCCCAAGAATCTACGTCCAATCGCATAACCTTGTCTTCCCCCATAAAAGGGGCATCCCCAAAGGCGTGGGCCATTGAAACAGTGTCGAGCGATAAAACATCATGGAAGGTCAAGACGTTTTTCCCGCAAAGCAAAGCGGTAAGGTACTCGCCATTTCCATATTTTTTTCATTTTGTTTCGGGGCAAAGTCGACGCCAAATGTATCGTCAGCATGAATGTCAAGAACAACTTTAATCTTAAATCCACTAAAACATGTGGGGGAAAATTGGGGTGTTTAAACGTACAAAGTGGCAAGAATGGGAACTACAACGGTCATATCAAAGTTTTTTAGTAAAACCGCCTCCCCGAATATTAGTTTGATAGTCATAAAATCTCTCTGAGGCGCATGTTGGTGACCATTTTGGTTATCATCATGAGAAACAAGAACCCGATCAACAGGTACCTATCTAGCACCTAGCTGGGCGCGTCTTTTGAGGTGTGGGACTATTGACGTTCCGTCGACGACGGGATAAGTGGTCGACATCCATCGCACGATTTGCAACGATTTTTCGACACACTCGTGGATGTATGCGCCGCAACAGAATCAGGAAGTATCGATCTGAAAAGCCCACGGGAAAACCACATCAGAAAACCTGGATCTTTTCAAGCTACCCACTATACACCCCAAGTCGTCGGGTTTGGACTATTACATGTTTGGATTGTAAACTAAAAACAATTATTCTAACACTCTAAGAAACACTGTAGAAAAACGTAAGACGAATATATGCTTCATTCCTGTCAATGTGTATAGTAAATATTATGTAAGTTCTGTGGAACCTTTAATGTATAATAAATATACGTTTGTAATATTGTGTTTTTATTCACGCAAACCCTGTTTGCCCCTTACCTTATCCCAACACTTAGGCAAAACAAGATACGAGTCTCGACTTGTCAAACCACCAAACTGGCATTAAGTATGAACAGGGTCAATGATCTCCCATTTTCGGGTCACAAATCTATTTCTTTCTCGGCTAGTCTTTCGAGCCTCCAAACTGGCGCCAAAATGAGTCATCAGGGCAAACCCATTGACACATATAACGGAGTGTTGCGATATCACACGCAATGATACCTCACACAAATCGGGGCCAACTTGTTTTATAAAGCCCCCCAAACTGGGACAGATAGAGGCATCAGGGAAAACCCATTGCCACATTAAAGACCTACAGAAAAAACTCTAAAAATTTAAAACCTTTGCTATATTGAAGGAGGACAACAGTCGCTAACCCCATGTCGTCATGGAAATAACCAGGTGGGAAATGGAGGGAAAAGGTGCCAACTTGTACGGGGGAGGAAAGCCTGCTTCGCCAGTGCTATAAATAACAGCCAATCACAGCTGTACTGAGCAGTGCTATAATAGCATGCAATATCAACGCTGTTCCGATACGCCGATCCATTTTCTTATGGTATTTGACATATTGTGAGGGGCTAGTAGCATCTAGCCATCACATACATTATTGTTAACCAAACGAACACACACAAAAAAAATCATAAAATGATCTACTGCTGGTGATACTGCGTTTTTGCCCTTCCCAGTTCACACGTCTCGCTGGTCAGCTCCACTGAAAGCGTCCGCTTTAAATTAAAAACAGTTCCCTTTGATCAACCTACGTCAAAAACAAAAACCAACTCAACTTTCTCTGAAACAATTGAAGTGCGCACCGGTGAAAATCGCCATTCGGCGCATACGTGACTTCTTTTTTAAAGATGGATCCAGCCCGATATTGGTCGACTTCCCCAACTTCCCCTTCCTTTATCTTGGGCCAATTTAGATGTGATTAAATAGGCGTATACTATTTAAAGCAAAGTACTTCAAAGCCATATTCCCGAATTTGCACTTATTTAGAGAGGTGGTGAGTTTATATACTTCTAAACTTTCCAATTTTGAGTATTAGGGGGTCGAAAGTGGGTTTTTCTTTTGTAGGTGATGGAAAAAAATGATTATTTCATATATATACGCAAAGCAAAACTTACCTCGATACCCCGTGAATTCTTGCTGATTCAACATATTTTGGAGCGTTCTTAGGGCTCCTTCAGGGTAAAAGGCATCACGCAGAACCCATAAACCCATCCATCTAATGTCCGGAATGCAGTCAGAGGTTTAACTGCTTGGTCCATCAGAATCTGCCAGTACCCCCCGGTTTTGAGATCAAGGGTTTCTGAAACCTTGGCTGTTCTTATCTCTTGGAGGATCTGAGGATGTATATTGTAATAAAGAAATAAAATTTAAAAATAAATATATATATATAATTATAAATATATATAATATATATAATGTGTATTTTATTGCAAAAAGGGGGTTATTTATAAGGCACTATCTATTTATAACTTTAAGTCCATTTACATCATTAATAAAATATATAGAATAGATACATAAAATAGATTATAAAAGAATGGTGTGCTAGCTAAGATTTAAATGGATACAATACTCTGGGTTCAAAACCAACATTTCACATTTAACAACAACCAAAATTACTATCCCGGGTAAAACTTAAAACAACAAAAATGCATAAAATCGAACACGAGACTCTCTCAGGGCCTCTGGGTCATGTTGGGGAAAAAAATTCCTTTACTGTACCCATTCAACATGGACTCCACCCTGCGTAACAATACCAGCCTCCAAGGTCAGCATCCTTGCACCTGCGTGCAGGTGAGACATCGCTAAATATGTGTTTTTTGATAGCAATAGTAACAAGGTGGATAACACTGAATATGGTGATAATAATATAAATAAATTTAATTAATGGATTTGACTTTGAAAAAATAAATAAGTAGTTTTTTCTTTAATAAAATAATTGTCGATCAAAATTTTACCCTGCCTAACAGACGTCTGCTAAATTATAAATTTAAAATATAATTATAATTCAAATAACAACAGTAATTTGAGTATTAAAATAAAAAATCTTAATTCCAATTTTGGTGAATAATTATTGAAATAATAATAAATATACTATAGTTTTTTTAGATAGCCTTATTAATAGATTTCTTTATGAGGTTAAAAGTTAAAATTATTTAATAAAAGAACTTAAGGCATTGAATTCGTGTCGAAGGAATGAGACTGGCCAAAATATTATTTCCAGAGTCTTGTTAAAAAAAAAATTAGACTCATAAAAAATATATATAATTAATACTTTAAAAGAAAATGGCACGAAGTCTTGAAATTGTAGTGGAAAAGGTTCTAAGAATATAAGTTTGCGTAGTGAAGTCGAAGCTGTGTAGAGATTAAAATTAAAAAAAAAAATATGGTTGATATCACCTCAAAAGATATTATAGGTGGGTGGTCATCGCCGAAATGTGAGTGGTCCAAAACTCACTAAAAAGTCCAGAATCGTCATTGCAGAGGTCTACCATTGCTCTAAAGTTTTCATCGAGTCTCTGGTAGTAATTTTGATGAACACTTGAAAGATTATGTTTAAGAAATAACTGTTAAATTTAAATTTTTGATGCACTGAAAATAATTGTATGTTATTTGTCTCTATCTCCAAGATGCCAGTCGGACTTCTTTCTTCCAATTCCCCCCTCTCGCTTTTCCCTCGTAGAGGCCCCAAAAAAATCTCGCGGATAATTTTTAAAAATTTTGAAATATATGTCTATAAATATGTGGAATTAAATAAAACAAGGAATATCTGCGGGGGGGGGGGGGGGGGGAAGAACTAAGAATAAGAAGCTTGATAGCATTTGAATGTTTAACTAAATGGATGCAGATCTGATATCTGACAGGTTGATATGATCATTGTTCGTAATAAAACACAATTTTCTTCTTCTTTTCTTTTCCTTGCGGGCCTCTTAAAATTTTAAAATGCACGAGATTGGATGACGTATCTGTGTCGTCCCTTTCTGCTACAATAAATTTGTTTCTTTATCGTGTTGCGCGGCCATTATGATTCTGGTAGAGTCTCGTAGAAGACGTAAAAAATAAAATCACGCCTGATTAGTATTGTTTTAAAATGTGGACGGATTATTTGGACAAAAACCCGGTAAATAAATATATTTCTTGTTCTGATAAAAGTATTTTTTATAATTATCTGGTGTTTTCCTTCGACGCAATGCAACGTCCGTTGAAAACAATAAGTTTGAAAATTAATTAATTAAAAAGTAGTATGGCATTGGCCGCATGGCGTGCTAGTCCACCAAAAATAAATTAAATACTTAAGAATAAGTTAAGATTAAATAAAAAAATAAATCGTCATAGTTAGAATTCTTACAATACCATGGGGAGATTTTCTTATTCCGTGATTTTCTTGAGTGAGCCCGATAATCGAAGCAGAATATTTGTTGTTCCCCGGGTTTCCCACGATGACTATGGGACTCTGTTAGTTGGACGGGCTGTGTTCTATTACATTGGGTCTGAAGCATATCTTCGACTTGCAGTTGAATTATCTTCCATTTTGTGGGGAGATTTGGTTAGTGGGTCCTCTGACGGTCGTTCCTATTTGGTTTTCATTGAGTGGGAGATGCAGTTAGCAACCATTGTTTGGTTGTGGGCATTGAAGGCTTGGTTGTGCGGCTTGGAATAGTCTTTCGTCTTGGGGGGAGAAAATCAGTGTTTGATTGTCTCTGAGTTGAATTGGGTGGGAGTGTGGTTTTCTTCTGAGACCCAATATATTTGTTCTCTACCTATTTTCTGAATGGTTTTCAGGGTCGGTTGTAATCCAAGACCACTTATTTTTTTGAAAGCAGTCATGGCCTAGGAGAAGTTTCTGTAAGGTCGTCTGGTCATCTGCCACCAGGAAGATGGAAGTGGATTGTGAGTTTCATTGTGCATTTTCAGTTGGCACTATTACTGCTGCCACCGCTGTTTGTTCACATCCATCAATATTTTTAAAAAAAAGTCACAACACATGATTACTTTGAAAACATAAAAATCACAAAAATATGAAACACCAGGTCAAATATTGCACTTGTATATCATTTGCACCTATATGTCACAAAGGGTTGTATTGAACTGATGAAGACAAGATGGAATAAAAGGTCAGTTGACAATCAAATCGCTTGTGTGTTACCTAGAGAATGGGAAGCAGGGAGAGTAACCGAATCTCCGGCAATTTCAGTCAATCACATTGTCAACTTTAGTTGCTTCAATATCGTCTTTTTAATGGGCCCCTTAAGGACATGATGTGACAGTGTTATTTGTAGTTTCTTGTGAGGAATATCTAAAATGATATTGTTTGACATTGTTACTTGTAGCTGATTGCAATATCGCTAGAGGAATATTTAGTCAAATATGGTATGACTTTGTTACTTGTAGCTGGTTGTGTTTGATATAACTAAATGACTATTTATCTAGGAGATGATATGACATTGTTGTAGATGATTTGGAGGGTTGTTGATATATGAATGTTTATATTTCTCTGATTATTAAATTGTAATAAAAAATAATATTTTACAGTGTTTATACATTATTATGTTTTATTCATAAAGAACGTAACTTTATCGCTCTAGTGCACAATATTTTGGTTTTATCATCTTTGCTGTTATATTATGAATATAATTTATGGTTTTGCCAACAAATTGTTTATTTGTACACTAAACATGAGGATTATTGCTTACCATTTGCCTAATTAGGTCCACTATAAAGTAGACATGAATAGGGCATCAAGAAAAATGGACAAAAGGTTGTTTGGAAAGAGAAGGCTAAAATCACCAAGTGTATAAACAACTACTTTGTCATAAGGTTTGGGATCTTTATCATTTATAAAGCTCTCGGTTCCATGTCAAATATCATTAGTGAAAATGGGTGTAGGTAAACTGATTGATAATAAATTGTTCGACATGGATGAATAAATTAATTGACAAACATGTGGGCAACACGAATATGACCCATATTATAAACAGCGAACTGGGCGAAAAAAATGTAAATAAAATATTTGAAGGCTAGGCGGATCAAGTGGCTTACACGACTTGAAGCAACTGGTCGACTAGCCCATGCATATGAGGCCAGACAAACGTCGAGATTTATCTATTTAAGGATGGACCAAGTGACCTATAAGTTAATACATTGCGAACAAAATGCTCGCTAAGCCAAAGATCCCGAATATGATTTTAACGTTCTTGGTCAACCGTACAATTATATACATGTATGTGAATGTTAAGAATATATATATTATTTATCACAGTCTTGTGAACAATATGCAATGTATTAACTTGTCTGTCACTCAGACTATTTCTTAAATAGATCCATCTCTACTTTTTTCTACCAACTTCCCGGTAATATAGTACTACAGACAGGTAAAACAATTGTACCTTTGATGAGAGAAGCATGAATTTTAGCACACTTTTAAATCATATCCTAGTGAACATATTTTGCTATGAGGCCATCTCAGATATTTCCTGTAGTGAAATTGGCCGTTATTTTTAAAAAATGATACCTAGTTGTTATTTAGGTTTCTTAACATTTGAAGATATTTATGGTTTAACCATTTACTTGTGATCATGTTATGCCTATTGTACACTTTAGAACTAAAAATGAAGCCTAATAATAGATAATAATGGTTTAATTAATAATTAATGGCATAATCACTTGCTGATGGAAGCTGTCGTGTTGCGAACATCATTTGGGCCCAGCAGTAGCCAGCCTAATAGGCGGCTCTTTTTTAGTATGCTGAATGAGTGCGTCATATGTGGGAGGTAGATTGTCAATTGCTCTACCTTTCTGAGTAAATAGGCGTTTTCTCGCATTCATTAACATGTTCGTCACTGCTAGTACGGTCATATAGCAAAACTACAAATCTATCCAATCTCTTCATCAATTCTTCTACTATCTGCTGACCAGGTTTGTCATCCAATCTATAAAAGTCAAGGTGACATCCATATGGGATTCCTCGTATCCCCTGCAGTCCTTTTTTCCCCTTCCTCCAAAAAAAGGGGAATAGTGTCGCA
>JBCFYV010000012.1:2437032-2487396 GCA_039000515.1 Timema cristinae
TAAACTCAGCTATTTAAAGTAACCTCGTGGGAGTGCACGTTAATGTGATAAGCTATCCATGCTAGCAGTATAGCGTAACAAACAAAAATATCATTACAATTAAAAATAATTACACACTTTGCCTTGCCCGTGGGTTGATTGTAGCCAAAGCTATATGTGATCATAAAAGAGAACCGGGATGAAGGGA
This sequence comes from Timema cristinae, assembly GCA_039000515.1. Taxonomy (NCBI): domain Eukaryota; kingdom Metazoa; phylum Arthropoda; class Insecta; order Phasmatodea; family Timematidae; genus Timema; species Timema cristinae. The sequence goes on from JBCFYV010000012.1 coordinate 2,437,220, forward strand.
CATGAACACCACTTAAAAAATCAAAATGGTTCGTCTTATTTAAAAACTCAAAGCAGAGGAGCTATGCCTTGATGCCCGTTAGAATCTTTTGAAATGTGGTGAGATCACTGAACTTAAACAATTTCAAATATACCTCTCCGAATACAAAATCACAGTGCTCAGGGAACGTCGGGGGGATGCAAGTCCTATATGAAGGACCTAACCCTTCCGAAAATTACTTTAAGGACTAGCTTGATTTGTATTTTCACAACGATAAGTAAAACCATTTAGATGTCATAAAATCCTTGACAGCCGCGTTTTAATTGCTCCTACTTTTACTGTGAGTGTCGTGTGCCATTTGATCATAAGAATGCGCACAAATGTCAATCTGCGTGCAAGAAGTGATACACTAAAGCGGTTTGCAGTGGTGGTAGATCTGTGGCCTGTAAAGACTGTGGGCATTAGTTCACAGCCAGACTTGTTTTGGTAAGCATAAACGTCCCGGTTTTTGAAGAGGTCACATGTCGATCTGTGATCAAAAAGGTTTGTGAGGTCTGTGGTAAATATTTCAATTTGTAAAAGTCAAATTATTCACAAAAGTGTTAATAGACGTTTTGTAGAGTATTCGAGACCCGTCGTCCTTTTGCTCATTTCTGCTATATGAAGTCAGCCCATCAAAGCCGTCCCAGAAAAAGAACAATTTCATGTTCGTATTCTATGATTTTGAATTCAGACAGAAACGCTTCTTCAAGGTGAGGTCAGAACATACTTGCCAGAATCTAACCACTGTATCTTGCAGACATGTTGCAAAGCCTTACTTCATATCGATGAAAAGGACCATAATTGCACCGAATGTGGGAGTGAAAGGACACGTATATTCAAATGTGATGCTGCAATGGCCCAAATTTCGGATTTCTAGAGCGAGTTAAAAAAACAAAATTTAAGTACATCACCCTTCTAGCCCATAATACCAAGGTCTATGATGGAAATTGTATTTTAAAATATATGATGGAGGTAAAAAAAGGACTCCAAGCTCATAATGAACGGCTGGGAAAATCATATCCAGGCGTTACAGGCCGCTCCAATTTATTGACTCGTTGAACTTCCTTCCAATGTCGTTTGCCAAGATACCCAAAATATTCATCTTGGACGAGACTTTGGCCAAGGGACATTTACCCCATTTTTTCAATAAAAAATAAAACAAGGTTGTAGGGGTCCCTTGCCACCAAAGGAAAACTACGGCATCGGTGAGATGTCAGTTAAGGGAAAGGAAAACTTTGAAAAGTGGTATGACGCGTTGGTCGAAGAAAAATGTGTCTTTTATTTTAATTACGAGTAGTAAATGTATTGTATGAAAGATGTAGAGATCCTACGGAAGGCATGCATAAGGTTTATATATATGCTCGTGGATAAAGCTAAGGTGGATCCTTTCAGAGAGGTGTTCGATCGCTGGAGTGGCCATGATGTTTTACTGCCAAAGTCATCTTATGGAGAAAACCATCGGTATCATCCCTAACGGTGACTACTAGTGTGCAGACCAACGATCGCTTGTTTCTATCTCTCATTCGTATAACGACCGTGAGGAATATGTATTTGGGTGACAGGCAACGGCATTGTTAAAGCTGGATATACCACCACCGTCTTCCAAATCTGAGGCTAATATTAGCACGGTGCCTTCTCTGTTTATCCTGAAAGGACCAACCCTGTCAAAAACAGCTGCCACTTGACCATGGAAAACCGCGCTATGAATCGACCATGGCCTGGGTGGAAAAATTAGAGAATGCTGGCTACATGGTCGTAGAGATGTGGCAGTGTATGTTTAATGCAATGAGACGCACAGCCAAGGACTTGAAACACTATGTACTTCAGTACAAAGTATATAACAAAGAGCCCCTCAGTCACAGGCACGCATCTTTGGCGGTCGTAAAAATGGTATAAAAATCTTCCACGAAGCAGACCTTTCTTATAGAGAGAAGATCAAGTACTTGGATGTGTGTTAATTGTATCCTTACGTTTGCAAGTAATTTAAATATCCCAACGGCCCACCAAAAATTTCACTTTGATACAAATTGGCGGTACTTAGTTAAAGTAGAAGGCAAATTCAAAGTTACCGTGTCACCTCCGCGGGATTTATTCATGCCCGTATTGCCTACACGGATTCATGACAAGTTAATGTTCATATTGTGTAGGAAATGTGGGGGAAGAGTAAAACCCAGGCACATATCAGCAGAACGACAAAAAAGATCGCTGGTTGACAGGCATCTGTGTGATTGACGAGATCCGGAAAGCCATTAAAAAAGGCTACACCGTTGAATCAAAACAAAGTTGTGGGAGTGGAATGTATCTGTTTACGATTGTCAGACACGTTCTGGTGGATTGTTTCACGGGTACATTGACAATTTTTTGAAAATTAAACAAGAAATTAGTGAATGGCCAGAGTGGTGTACCTCACAAGAGGAAAGGTTACTTGTATTCAAAATTATTAGAAAAAGGAAGGGGTAAAACTCGATTTCAGTTATGTTTGTAAACACCCTAACTCCAACGCTGGTTAAAGTTTTTTTAAATTTCAATATGAGGAAAGTTTGGGCAAAGACCCGATTTACCACACTTAGCCGTTGTCAACGACTATCAGGGCATCCGCAAGTACCTTACGGATCCGTACATCACCTTAGACAGTGTCAGTGATGTTAATGATGAGGTTATGTTCCTCAATTAAAAGAACGCGAATGACGCGTTACAACCCTAGCCCTAACACGAGTGTGGCAGTGGTATACTACACCAATGCTATGGCTAGGTTGCAATTACACAGCATCCTTGAAAAATTGGGGGACCATTTTTGTGTCATGATACAGATAGTAGTCTAAGGACGGAACGCCACGGGATTATAGTCCACGGACCGTAGATATTTAGGTGGCCTCACCAAAAAACTTCATGGTTACGGTCCGGGAAGCTATATTAGCACCTTTGTATCTGGTTGCCCCAATTAATTACGCATACCGAGTTTGTGTTGGTGGCAATTCTGCCAAAAACAAAAACGGTGTGAAAGGTTCGCGTTATCACCATAAACTATGGTAACGAGAACGACGTTAATTTTGTCATTTTGAAAGTGATGATCACCGAACAGGCTGGTGGAAAGAAACATACAGACAACAGAAAAAAAATTGTAAGGAAAGATCTTGTGACTGTATGTACCGTTTCACAGAAAGAGGTTTACAGGCCAGTGTATACCAAATGACGAATAACTGATGATTTTAAATACACTGCCCTTTGAGTATTCTAGTCCTATAAAACACGATCACCACGACTAAAGTTGATCATTTAGACGGGCTGAATAGTCATCTTTTTTTATTTCATTCTAGACAGTTACACTGACATACCATTTTTAAAAGGTTGAAATTTTACTTTTTTTCTACATGAAACCACGCATATTATTAGTAGCCCGTGGGCTCATCAGCCCACTCTTCCTATTGGGTGAAATTGGTCACGTGACCACGCCCCTCGCTCTCTGATTGGCTGTTGGTTTCCCCTACCCTCTCAACCCCCCTCCTGACCTCTCTTCCTGTGTTCTAAGTGATGAATACGAAATGTCCTCCCCTACAAACCCCTCCCCTACAACCCTTTCCCCTACAACCCCCACGCTTACCACCCCGTACATGTTTGTTCTTGATTATTAATTATTAATGATTGTTAATTGATTATTGCTAATTAATTATTGGCTAGGATTGAGGTGTTAGAGTTTTTTTTATTTATTTGTTTATTAGCATAAGGTCCACGGTATCGAGCGTGGAGCACAAAGCTTTTCTGGACGGCTGCGTGGCGTAGAATGAACATTGGTTCCTTCACAAACTCTGTGGACTGCCTTTCACTTCCCCGCAGCTCGTCATGCCCCCTCTTCTACTTTCTTTCTCTATTTCCCGCCATCAACCCCAAAGTTCATAGACTCACATATATCAAATTTCAACATCTGGTTTTAACCATAGGCCATGTTGTTAATAACATCGACCCCATTGCAGACTCGTTAACTCCGCATTTGCCCCGTTATCTGGAACTCGACCTCTTGAGCTCATAGAATGTGGTAGCCAAAGTATTACTTAGCCACCAACAAGGCATTTTCGTCACAGACCCAGAATCAAACCTCGAAACCCCTGCACTAAGATTGTTGAAGGGTATCTAGCAAACCTCGAACGCGACACATTTTTAGCATCGTGTCCTAATTTAATGGGGTGATGTGTACCAGCATTTCGGGAGAGTAGAAAATCACCCAAGCGAGATTCGAACCCATGACCTCCTCCCGCCATAACTATAGAGTGACATAAAAGTCGCGGGTGTCAAAGTCCCTGAATGCGCCCCAAGCCAAATAACCTTGTTGTGTTTCAGCTAAATGCGATGAAAATTATACTCAGTCATTAAACACGGGATTTGAACCCGGGACTTTGAGACCAAAAATTTTAAACTTCTGTCTCTCTTGTTAAAAGTGATATATTATAGTACCAAAAATTGTATATTATCATTACTCAGTCATTGACACGGGATTCGAACCCGGGACTTTTGACTCAATGACCATCTGTTCCAACAACTTTGCCATGAAAATGATGAGGAATTCGAACGCTTGCTTCTACATAGGGCCGTGAGGTGGCTTTCCAAAGAAAACTGTTTGTGCCATTTCTTCGAATTATTTGGCACAGTTACTGAGATTCTCGACAAGTCTGATCCTGATTTAAGTGAGAATTAGAAGCAACGCAAGTTGTATTTTTGCATACCTTACAGATATTTTTGAAAAAATGAACAAAGTCAATATAAGGCTTCAAGGAAACAAGAGAAACCTTATCAAGGCCAAAGGAATTATTTCATCATTCATCGCCAAGTTTGATATTCACAAGGTAAATATTGGCCGTAAAGAGCTGATTCAGTTTCCGACCCTTAAAAAGTTTCAGTGTCAGCTAACGGGACTCCTGAACTCCCAGAAGACAAAATCCTAATTTTTACTGATCACCTTGACCCCGTTAAAAACTGACATAGAATTAAGATTTGAAGATTTGACCAAGTTACAAATTCCTGATTGGATTCTAGATCCATTCTCGTTTGAAGCTGTGGATAACTTGATAACTCTTTGCAGACAGAGTTTCTAGATCTGAAGTATGACTGTGAGGCGAAAATCATTTTCAAGCACAGCGGTTACAAGTTAGGATGGGTGAAGATTATGGACACTTATCCACAACTGTGGGGAAAAACTGAACCACTTCTCATCTCGTTCCCGTCAACATATTTAGTTGAAAAAAAAGGGTTTAGTTCTGTTGTCCACTCCTCACAAAACAAAGAAATAAGTTGGACATTTGCCTCAAAGGAGACTTGCGCCTGAACTTGATGAACATAAAGCCGGCTATTTAAGCTTTAACTGAAATCCACCAAGCACAAGGCAGCCATTTAAAAGGTAAAATAAAACAATAACAAATTTTCAAACTTTCATTTATTTTTTCAAATTTTAACTCTCACTTTTCTTAATTTTTCCCGATTCCAATTAAAAATGAAAATATATACTCCTGTTTTTTAAATGTACATCAATGATCTTAGTTAATTATTTCACTTCTTTGTTATTTAAAAAAAAAATCTGTAAAAAATGTAATTTTTTTCTATTTTATTCAAGAGTGACCGATAAAACTGCTTTGGTTGTTTTTATACGGTAGTAAAATTGTTTATAATAATAAAACTGCTTTATTATTTACACCTTACTTCAAATTAAAATGAGGCATACAATGAAAATGAAAAGGGGGCGATAGGTGTTAGTCAACCTCCAGAAAGGGGAGATGGCCACAAAAGGTTGGGAACCACTGTTTAGCCCTTCATAGTGATAAATTAACGGCCCTGGACGGCATTTGTAGCTGTACTAAGGTTTTCAAGTGTATTTATTACACACACTTTGAGAATGTTGGTTTCAGTTAAAGCAATTATAATTAGGAATAATTGTAAAATATTATATTAATACCGAAAGTAGATTGAAATTGAAAAGTATTATACATTTAAAGAGAAAAAATAAGCTTATGTTTGGAACAATTTTATTTAAAGTGTTTACTTTGACACGTGCTTTTGTGTTATAGTTTAAATGGAGGTAGTAAATGGCAGCACAATTCCCTCACCACCAACGGCTGCGATCCCCATCACCACACCACAGAATCATCGCCTCCGAGCCAGGGAGACGGTGTTCGAGCGCAAACTGCGGTGCGGGAGATGGGGTCCGTGATGGCGGCAACAGCAGGACCGTCTTCAGCCCCGCAATCAGGATATAGTGGCCCGGTAAACCAGTAGGTAGGGCCCTATCGAATGGTGTCCCCTCTACGGATCGTTGAAGAGAGAATTAAAACAATTGAGGCGTTTCTTTTATACCGGCAGAGAAATTACCGTTCATCTTGGTGCTCCAGCAAGCGATCGTGACGCATTAAGCTGGCTTGGAGAACAAAATTACTAATTTGTTCAATCAGCTGCAGGACCATGGCATCAGCGCCTATGACCAAGTCGGCTTAATTTTGAATAGCACGGACTCGACGTTGAATCCTGTATATTTTCTCATTTAGGCGATCAGATCAGTTAGTTTGCTCGAGCCGTTCTTGATAACGTAAGTCGTGTGTTACAAAGTAATAGTATGATCTTGAGTACAGCACCACTGTATGTTAAACTCAGCTATTTTAAAAGAGCCTTGCGGAGTGCACCTTATTATGATAAACTCTCTCCCGCTAGCACATATAGCCATAATAACAAAGGAATCATTACGATTCAAAATCGCAACACACTTTGGCTTGCCCTTGCATTGGTTGTCACCAAAGCTATATGTGACATTAAAAGAGAACCAGGATGCATGCCCGTGAACACTGTTAAACAAATCAAAATTGGCCATCCTATTCAAAAATACAAATCAGAGGAACTATGCCGTGATGACCGTGTGAATCTTTTGAAAGGTGGTGGAATAACTTAACTGAAACCATTTCAAAAAATACCTCTCCGAATACAAAATCATTGTGTTAGGGAACGTCGGGGGAGGAAAGTCCTATATGAGGGGCCTACTCCCCCCAAACATTCCTTTAAGGGATACCTTGATTTGTATTTTCACAATGATAAGCAAAACCATTTTGATGTCATAACATCCTTGACAGCCGCATTTAAGTGCGGGTATTTTTACCGTGTTCCATTCAGTAATAAGAATGCGCACAAGTGCGAGTTCACGTGCAGAAAGTGCCACGCTAAAGCGGTTTGTAGTGGAGGCCAATCGGGGTCTGTAAAGACTGTGGACGTTGGTTCACAAACCAGACATGTTTTGATGACCATAAACGTCACGGTTTTTGTAGAGGTCACAGGTCGGTCTGTGATGTCAAAAGGGTTTGCGAGATATGCGGGCAATTTTTCAGTTGGAAAAATCAAATTATTCACTTAGGTATCTTTATAGAATTCAATATGAAATAATTAGTGTAAAAACATTGTGAGAAATTACAAAAATTTTAAGTGAAATTACAAAATTTAAGTGAAATTGCAAAATTTTACTCTTATATGTCAATATAAATTAATTAAATAAAAAGTTTGTTGATTATACAAATATGATTTAAGATATGAATCACAATAAAATAACAAATTAAAAATGTGAGTCAAGGTCACAATATGATAACAAGTAAAATTATGACAAGAAAACACAACTAATTAAACATATTTAAACATAAATTAAACCCTATGGATAAATTTGTATTGATTGACTAGAGGAGTAAAGTTTTAATATAATTTCAAGGAATCATTAGGAAAAATTTAAATATTTTAAGAAATTTGACAAAATGTTGAAGTATATGATAAAAATTGAATTCTATTTTCATATCTGAATTCCCTTGCTCCTTTATAGGTGTCGTTGAGACGGCCTTTAAAATACAACATGTTTCGGCACATCTACGGCACCATCATCAGGACTAAATCAAAGAAGAAGAAAAATAATATGCAATAAGTTATGGTGCAAGTAACTAGGCGTTAGCCAAGAAAGAAAACTAAAAGGGAAAATGTTAAATGTCTATGTAATTAACCAATATAAAAATTAAATATCATATTTACCATTTGAATATTCCTGTGTGAGTAGTTCGAGTGAATACCAGAAACGAACTGATTAAAAATGAGAACGGTTATGTAAATGAAAACTAAGGTTATAATAATCTAGAACATACGCAAATCATAGATGACGAAAAATAGCAAGGAAGTGTGAAACGATATAATGCAAGAGTTAAGTTGTTATTAGATAGATATGGTAAAAATAATAAAGAGTAGAAAAAGAAATTTAGAAAGAGTAATGAGAAAAGGGAAAAAATGGAAGGTCCAAATCTTCTCGACACTGGCCCGAAAAGTTCATTAACTACTGGAAGGAAGGGCAGGAACATAGGTTATTTTAATCTGGTATGTTGGGGTTGTTTCCTTAAAATGTTGATGAGGGTTTGGTTTCAAAATGTAATTGTTCATTCAGGACATTTTTGTTATTGAGAATTGCAGTTTGGATGAAAATGTTTTCTGCAGTGTTCATGGTTGTACCTTTGGACTAACTGTGAATTAGTTTCGTGAATTTTTCCATGAGGGTGGGTTATGACCGGAAATTTAAGATGTTCAGAGAGTTTGGATTTGTTTCTGTCATATTTGAAGTCACTTAGTTGCTCAGAAAACCTGGTTGAAATTCGGCGACCACTTTTGCGTGTGTAAACACTATTACATTCACAGGTAATTTGATAAACACCACTTATATGATACTGACTGATTTAATTCAAATTTGAATTATTAATAAACTTTTTCATATTGCTTATTAGTACTAAAATCTATGTTTAATTTGTGTTTTTTTAAAGATATTAGTGATATTATGGATTTCTTTTCCAGTGTAGTTGAATTTAATCTATTTGGTCTTACTATTTGGCGTGGCACTGGAATGAACTAAAGTAGATATGCGTTTTAACTGAGCTTTCTGTTTCTAAAGAATTCGGTCCACAAAAGAATAAGAGTATCCATTAGTAGTGGCAAGCTGTTTTATGATGTTAAGTTCTAGTTTGTAATTCTTTTTATTTAAAGGTATGTGAAGTAATCTGTATATAAGGCTGTTAAAAGCAGCTCTTTTATGAGTTGCGGGGTGGTTAGAATCATTGGGAATAATTATATCAGTGTGTGTGGGTTATCTATAAATTTTGTACTCAAAGCGGTTATTCTTGTTTCTGGAAATGGGAAATGTCAAGATAATTAATACTGCCGTTATCTTCATTTTCAACAGTGAGCTTAGGGTTGGGATGAATCTCATTTATAGTTTGAATTATTTCAGTTGAATAAGAATTAGGAAGTTGTTCATAATTACCAGGATATCGTCAACATGACGACAATAGAATTTGACATCCAAAATGGTGTTGAGTTTATAAGTATTATGTTATCATATTGTTGTAGGAAGATTTCAGACATTAGAACAGATATGGGAGAGCCCATGACTAAGCAATCCTTCTGGGAGTAGATTTTGTTGTTAAATTGAAAGTAATTTTGGTCAGAAACGATTCTGAGAATGGATATGATCTGTTTGACATACTCAGGTGAAGCGTTGTTGGTTGTTAAGATATTTGTAGTAATCTCAATGGTTTCATTTACAGGAACATTTGTAAATAATTTGGAGATATCCAGTGTAAGAAATTTTGACTGCCTGTTCAAGGGGATATTTTTCAGTATATCAATTAAGTTGTAAGAGCTCTTAACGTTATAAGAATAAGGTAGTTGTAAATTCTGTTGTAGTATTTTGGCTAAGAATTTTGTGATATTGTAAGCTGGAGCGTTTTGATAGTTGACCAAAGGCCGTATAGGGAGTTGGGTTGGTGAATTTTGGGTAGAGAAGTGAAGTTAGGTGCTTTGGGGTTCATATTGAAGAATCTGAAACTGTCCTTGGGAGACACATAAGGGGTGCATTTTTGAGCGAGGTTTTAATGGTTTAATATATGTTTAGTTATGTTTAGTTTACGTTTAATTAGTTGTGTTTTCTTGTCATATTTTACTTGTTATCTATTGTGACCTTGACTCACATTGTTTAATGTGTTATTTTAATTGTGATTCATATCTTAAATCGTATTTGTATAATCAACAAACTTTTTATTTAATTAATTTATATTGACATATCAGATAAAATTTTTCAATTTCACATAAATTTTGTAATTTCACTTAAAATGATTGAAATTTCTCATAATTTCTTTCCTATTATATGTTTTTACAGTAATTATTTCATATTGAATTCTATAAAATATATTTAATATTGCTTCCTTATTACAATTTCATCATGTATTTCAAAAATCTACATAGGTGTTATGAGACTTTTTTGTAAAGTATGCGATACATATTGTCCTTTTAGTCGTTTCTGTTAAATGGAAAAGAAAATTTCATGTTTGTATTCTATGATTTTGAATGCAGGCAAGAAACTCTTCTTCAAGGTGCGGTCAACACGTACTTGCACGAACCTAGCCCTGTGACATGCAGACGTGTTGCGAGGCCTGCGTTTATATCGATGTAAATGACCATCATAGCACAGAATGTGGGGGCGATAGGACTCGCATATTCAAAGATGATAACACAATAGCCCAATTTTTTGGATTTTTAGAGCAAATTAAAGCTACAAAATTTAAGGATATCACCCTCCTAAGCCATAATACGAAGTGCTATGATGGAAATTTTATTTTAAAATATATGATGGAGGTTAAAAAATGGACTCCAGGGCTTATAATGAATGGTGGGAAAATCATGTCTATGGGTTACGGCCCGCTCCACAATATTGACTCGATAAAATTTCTCCCCATGTCGTTGTCCAAGATGACAAAAACATTCGGCTTAGGCGAGTCTTTGGCCAAGGGACAATTCCCCCATTTTTCAATAAAGAATAAAACACGGGGTATAGGGCTCCCTTGCCGCCAAAGAAGGACTACCGCATAGGTAGATGTCGGTTGAGGGAAAGGAGCAATTTGAGAAGTGGTATGACACGTTGATAAAGAAAATTATGTCTTTGATTTTAAACGCGAGTTGGAACTGTATTGTGTGAAAGATGTAGAGATCCTACGGAAGGCCTGCCTGAAGCTTTGAGACATGCTCATGGAGAAAGCAAAGGTGGATCCTTTCAGGGGGCGTGTACGATAGCTGGAGCAACCATGTTGGTTTACCACCGAAGTCATCTTAAAGAGAATACTATCGGTATTATCCCTAACGGTGGCTACCGGTGTGCAGACCAACAGTCGTACGTCGCTGTACAATGGGTCTGCTGGGAGACCCATCAGCGCGGTGTCTCTATTCTTCATGCGGGTAACGGCCGTGAGGAATATGTGTTAGGGCGACGTGTAGACGGCATTGTTAAAGCTGGAGATACCACCACCGTATTTCAGTTCTGGGCTGTTATTGGCACGGATGCCCTCTCTGTTATCCTGACAGGACCACCCCTATCAAAAATAGTCCCCACGGGACCATGGAGACGCGCTATGAAGCGACCATGGCTTGCGTGGAAAAGTTTAAGAATGCCGGCTACACGGTCGTAAGATGTGGGAGTGTAAGTTTAATGCTATGAAACGCAATGACAAGGACTGAAACAATTTGTTCTCCGGCACGAGGTGTATACCAAAGAGCTCCTCAGCCCAGGGATGCATTCCTTGGCGGGCGCACAAAATGTATCAACTATTCCACGATGCAGACCTTTCTTGTGGAGAGAAGATGAAGTACTTGGATGTGTGTTCATTGTATTATTACGTTTGCAAGTACAAAAAATACCCCATCGCCCACCGCAAAATTCACTTGGAACCAAATTGTCCGTCTATAGATCAAGCAGAAGGCTTAGCCAAAGTTACAATGACGCCTCCACGGTATTTATTCATGCCCGTATTGCCTACACGGATGCACGACAAGTTTTGTTCATCTTGTGCAGGAAATGTGGGAGGAGAAAAAACCAAGGTGTGTGTCAGCACAACGAAAAAAAGATCGCTGGTTGACAGGTCTGGGTGATTGACGAGATCCTCCGGAAAACAGTTGAGAAAGGCTACACCATTGAAGCAGTACACGAAGTGTGGGAGTACAATGTATTTGTTAGATCTTCAGATACGTTCTGTCGGATTTTTTCACGGGTACACGGGTACATTGATACTTTTTTGAAAATCAAACAGAAGCCAGCGGATGGCCAGAGTGGTGTACCTCACAAGAGGAAAGTTAGCTTTTATTCAAAATTATGAGGAAAGGGAAGGGGTAAAACTCGATTTCATCTCTGTTTGTAAAACCCCTGGTCTCCGCACTCTGGATAGAATATATTAAACTCACTATGGGGAAAGTTATGCAAAGACTCGGCTTACCACACGTAACCGTTGTTAACGACTATCAGGGCATCCACAAGTTACCTGACGGATACTACATTACGTGGACAGCGTCATTGATGTAATGATGAGGTTATGTTCCTCAATTACAGGATGCCGTAACGCGTTGCGCTCTAACTCTAACACGAGTGTGGTGGTGGCTGCTATACGACTGCTATGGCTAGGTTTGCACTTATAAAGCATCCTTGAACAATTGGGGGACACCGTTTTGTATCATGATCATGATCTATTCACAGAACGCCATTGGCGATGGAGTCCACGGACCGCAGACTTTTTAGGTGACCTCACTTATGAACTTCAGGATTACGGTCCGGGAAGCTACATTAGCGCCTTTGTATCTGTTGTCCTAAAAAATACGCGTACCAAGTTTGTGTTGGTGGCGACTGCCAAAACAAAATGGTGAGCAAGGTTCGCAGGGATCACCATAAACTATGGAACCGGAACGATGTTAATTTGAAGTTTTGAAAGCGATGGTCAAGAACAGCTGCGGAAAGATACTACAGATACTGCACAAAATTGTAAGAAAAGGTCTTGCGACGTATGTACCGTCTCTAGACTAAGTCTACCGCCCCGTGTACACCAAACGGCGGAAACCTATGTATATAATACTTGCCGTTTGGGTATCAAAGTCCTTGTAAACGAACTAGCCCGACTTAAAAGGTGATCATTAGACGGGCTGGATAATCACCTTTTTTTTTTTCACCTCCCTAGACATTCCACTGACAACCATTTTTCAAAGATTTGAGTTTTTTATTTATTTTTTCTGCATGAAAACACACATATTTTTTTATTGATTTCTTTTATCACCCAGATTAATTTTTTATATTTTTTAATCCACCTACTTATTCTCACCTACTGATTTTTTTCTAGTAAATAGTTGTTTGTATATATTTTTAATCTAGTCAAATAATAAACTGTTTGTATAAATATTTATTTTAATTCTAGTCAATAAATAAACTGTTGATATTATTTATTTTAATACTAGTCAAATATTAAACTGTTTGTATATATATTTATTTACTTTGAAATACAAAACCTCTATATATATATATATATATTATAACTAACCATCTTTACTACCGAGATAACTATTCCCCCATATGTAAAATATATATTGTAATATTCAAAGTATACTTTTCACTTTGTGTATACTTTGAACATTGTAAATAAATATTGTAAAAACATGTTATATTTTTTTTTTTAACGTCTACATCCACACGTCCCTCTATCTTAAATACAAGTTCATATAGCTTATAAGCTCAGTCTCAAACATATGGACAAGTTGAAACGTCCATTTTCGCCATCATAAGCGGCCCTTCTGGCTGTGTAAAGTCATATTTTGTAGCAGACTTTTATCCGTCACTTGTACACAATGTGTGACGTTAAATTTGATAAAATTACATGGTATTATACTTATGGCAACCGGGATTCGAACAGACGGGGAAGTGCCCAAGTCATATCTGTAAGGGTTTGCCGGAAATGAATGACATTTGTAATGACTCTTCACACAGATTATCCTGGACGACCTGATGCGTGAAGCCAACAAAATGGTTGTCGTTCTTTCCACCAAAGGATGCCACCATCAAATATTAGCGTCATGTTCCTTTCAAAAAATATTTCACCTGGGCAAGGGCCAAAGAGACATTTCCTTAACCAAATAATATCGTTCTTTTTAAAATTCACAGGATAAACTACAGATTCAACACTTTTCACGCAAGTCTGTCCTGAAAATTCCCGTGTTTTACAAGGCTTACACTGATGCTACAAGTACTCCTCAAGGGTATAATTGTTAGATTTCAAACAAGGTACACCAGAATGGTTTGGATATAGAACCCACACAATGTCGGGTGCTGCGTGTACCTACTACGAAAAAGCATAAAAACACCGACACGCCCGATTACAGATAATTTCATAACCATGAGTCCCAAAGTGCTGAAGCAGTCCCCTCAGCTACGTAAGAATTATCGCATGAATCCGCAGAACGTGTGGCCTTGCTGAAAACCGGCGACAAAAAAGAGATTGACTCTGGTTTGCGAGTGTGCCTACATACTTTAAAAAGGTGGGTGCCGTTGAAAAGTGCACAGAAGACAAAGTTACGTGCTCACAAGCAGGTGTGGTGCAAGCTGGTCAAACGAAGAGAGTGCTGGAAGAAGAAGAGACGACTACTCGTTCAGAAAGGAGGAGCGTTTTGCCCTTACTTTTAGCCCCTTTAATCAGTGGGTCCTTGGTTACTTAATCAACAAGTAAATAATGAAACACACGAAAAAGATGATATTGGTGTCCCCGGAAAAATTACACCGTTACAGGAAACACCAACAACAAATGGCATTAGAAACATATCTAGTAGTCTCCGAGTTGGACAAGGAAATGGAAAAAACCCATCGCTTCAAAATTTGCGACAAGTCTAAATGGGATATTTATAGCAACAAGTGCTACAGCACTATCTGCACTGTAGTCAAAACCCTCCGCCATCTGTAAATATCCCACCACCACAACCCCAGAAGTGTCTGTAATTCCATCCCTGCTGAAATTAACCGTCCCAGAACAGTCACTAAAAAAGCTGAACTTTTACTAGAACAATTATTTCCCAGGTGGTCTCTTGGAACTCAACGGAGAAGGGAGTATCACGATACCCCTTCTCGTGGATCCAAAAATTGTGGTTTATTCCACGATCTGGCCAAGCAAGAAGACAGCGAACCGTCGGGGTGGCGAGAGTTTCTCTGGGCCTTGCAAAAAATTAACGTTCCCAAAAAGAATTTATTGAAAATTTCTGAAACGGGCACCCATTAGATATCCAACCCGTACCACAACCACTTACACCGTTGAACGCTCTAAGAATAAAAACCGAAGGGGTGGATAAAAAGAGGGGGCTGCCGTCAGAGTTTAATGGCCCGTTAGCTGACATCTACTACGCTCCTTTCAACCTGCAGGGTTTGCAGTGACGGCGTGGTTTAATAAAGGTATCCAAAAAGATCCCAAAAGTACAGAATTGGCCCGTGTGCAGCGCTTATACCTTATACAAACCATCGATAAAAAATTTCCACGCAACAAGTACGTGGCATCAAACTTGACGATCTAGGCAAGCCGATTCAATGATATGCGACGTCTCGGAAAATACAAGACGGTGCAGTTTTTCTTGCTCCCTTTCATCGACGTGTTTGCAAGATGGCCTAGGCGAGACGCTTCCGCCCAAACCGGGAGCGTCGGGGAGACCCTTTCGGACATTTTCATACAAAGTGGCCTTAAACCTCCAAGGGAAAAGGGGGACATAGTTCCGGCACGTCTAGACCGAAAATTTCCAAGCAAGAAGGCGTGAATTACTACACCATCATAATCCGGACGTGAAGGCAACCCATGTGGAACGATTCAATAAACCTATAGGACCATGGGGCGCTATTTTTTAAAAAAAATAAAATGTATCTGTATTTGACTTCTAAAAAATCTAGTCGAGGCTTACAACGGCGCAAAACATTCCAATATCAAATGGCGCCAAACCGAGTTCAGAAACTAAAGTACTTCAAGACAGAGAAAAATTTCTGTATGGCCAAAGGAGCCCCCAAACTCAAAAGCATATACCGTTGCTGAGAAGTGGCGCTAAAGCCATTTGAAAACAGGCGCTTCATACGGGTATCACTTGCCAATAAACGTCATCCTTTTAAAAGTACTACGGGGCCCAGTCGACGAGGCGGAACAACATAAACGCAAGGCGGGGCAGACGATCGAACGCACTGATGAGCAGCGCAGGCTATAAAGGGGGTTGTAAGAAGCACCAAGGTCAGTCTTCTGTCGTTGGCCGACGTAAAAAGGTCAAGAAAGAAGCTGTAGATTTTTTCAGTTAAAATGTCCTGCGAGTGTTCCAACAGTGAACTCGATCTCTTTTCCGTTCCACCCATACATACAGTCTTGAAAGTGGGCAATGGCTCCATACAAACATGTCTCTTTCCTCACCGATGATTCGCCCCTCGAATATACCATACCAGTCAAGGCAAGTTCTATATCGATCTTTTCCAGACTATGATCTATTTTAGAGCTGTCATCATGAAACCCACGGTGGTGCTTTTCAAAGTGGTGGATTAAATAGCTCCCGTCAACAACTGGTTGCATTCCTTTCACAGAAGTGGATGTATTTTTAAACCAAAAACTAGTATCACCGCCCAGCAACACGTATGCTTATAGAACGTACATTGAGACGTTGCTCAGTTACAATAGTTAAGCCAAAATAACGCATTTGACTTGTGGTCTGTGGTTCGCAGACAGCTCCGGAATCTTTGAGGAGGCTAACGTTGGCAACAAGGGATTTGAGGCCTGTCGCAGTCTCTCCGCAAAAGTAAAACGGTGGATATTTTGGGGGATCTTTTTACGGTGACATGTTTAACCAAGAGAAATACCTTTTGAACGGCACTGAACTCAGAGTCAAGTTGGTCCTTTCCAGAGACGGGTTTAGTCTTAATGCAGTCCCTGAACTCCCTCACTTTAAGGTTTTACATCCACGAAGCCGTCCTTCTATGAGTTGTGTCAAAGAAACCCTTCTATACTGTTATCACATGCCCCAAAGCATTAAACGTCAGCCCCCACAAAGATCCCATCACCCGTATGGAAGTAAAAACACTCACTATTCCTACGGGCGGCAAGGGAAATCACTGGACAAGTATTCACCGATGCATCGTGGGATTTGTATCAAACACGGGGGGTTCAACGGAGACGCCACCAAGAAAACCCCTTCAACTTCCAAACCTACGGCATGAACCATTTCTCGCTGTACTGGACGGGGAACAAGTTCCGTCGAAAACCGCTACAGCCCGATTTTTCAAACGGACTCTGTGTCATGTCCTACCACAAAAATTGATTCTGGAAAGGTATCCTTCATGAACGAAGGTAGCGACATCACACGGGGAAATCTTCCCTAAGCCTTATAATCTCATGGCTCTCGATCTCACACCAAATCTGGGCCACCCACATGACATCGCATTGGAATTTGACGAGGCATGGCTCTCTGAGCATCGAAGTGAGCTTCACCAGAGCTCTCACCGAAACCGTCAACTCTATCGTGTACGGGGAGTTGCCAACATCATAACTTGACAAGGAAAGAAACGTCGAGATCGATTATGGGAGTTAATAAAAACGGCCTCCCGCCCCTTACCCATCATTAAACCATGGACGTCATTGTGGATTTCCAGAGCTTCATAGACGACGGCAAACATTTATCGTCAAAGAAATTAGTGTTTTATCTTATGCGATACATTACTTCAAAATTGGGTGTTAAAACTCCCCATAACGCTATCGAGGAACTTTCCACTATGCCAAATAAAGCCGAATATATCGCAACAATCTGCACGGTACTCCCTAGGATAGCGGTGATGTGGATTACAGCCTGCTCGAATCCCTCATCTCCCGTGCCACAACGCGTGCAGAAATCATCTACGTAAGGGGTAGAAAAGAAAAATTTTCTAGTCAATTACACGTCTACACACATCGTAGATCTGTACGACCGGGTTTTTCGTCTCTGAAAACCTTAAAATGGCCGCACCAATACATGGCACATATTCTGAATGGAATTTCTGTTGGGGCCTCTATCGTTTGGGAGTTCGAGATTGGATGTTTGAAGATGGACACGCACACCATAAGACGAGCCTGAAAACAAACCCTGGGTTCCGTTCTGTATGGTCGGTGTTTTCCCTGCTGATCAACTACCCACAAGAATAGCTCGAACTGCCGCTCTAGTCCTCAACACTAATTCACACACCAAGACTGGGACCATTGGGTCGCCATCATTATCGACAAGAACGTCGTGGGAGAATACTTTGACAGATATGGTTTTCAACCCCGTATAAAGTCACATCTGGCATTTATACGCAAAAACTTTTTTCGCACTCCCATATCAAGCTATAACTTCAAAGCATCACCTTAGACGTTTGCGGCCATTACTGTCTCATGTACCTTCTCTATCGAGCCCAGAACATTCATATGAAAACTTTTCCAAAGCCTATTCTCGCTCACCAAAATCATACAGACATCGACGCAAGGTGGTGAGATTTTACAAAACATTTTCAAGACAGTAGGGTCCTCCCACACCTCAAGAGGTTGCGTCCAATCAGCGTGCGCCTATAAAAGGGGCGTCCCAGTGGCGTGGGACCAAAAACCACTACAGTCGTCGAAACGATAATCATCATGGAATGTCAACACGTTTGTGCCCGCAAAGCAAAGCCGGTGAAGCCGCTCACCAACATCAGTATTTTCAACACTTTGTTCCCACGGATTGGAGTCGATGCCAAACGAGTCATCACGGCATGAGCGTCAATAACAACTTTAAGCCCTAAGTACCAGCTAGAAAAATGCGGAGGAAACTACGTGGTGTTTAAACCGTACAAAGTGTTTAAAAACTGGGCAGCTACAAGTCGGTCATATCAAAGTCTTTCACCAACATGCAACCTCCTCAGAAGATTAGTTTGACTAATCATGAAATCTCTCTGAGACGCATGTGCGGTGACCGTATGGTTGTCATCAGGGAGAAACAAGACGCCTGACTCAGCAGGTAGCCTATCTAGCACCTAGCTGGGTGCGTCTTTGTGATGTGTGGAACCTCATCGACGTCGCCATTGACCGACGGAACATGTGGTCGACACCCGTCGCACGCTATTGCAACGATTTGAAAAGACACATCGTTGTGGATGTATGTGACACGTTAATGGAATCAGCGGTTTTTCATCGATCTCGTGCAACCTACGGGAAACGCACAACAAAAACCTGTATCTAATCAATGCTACCTACTGTACACGTAAAGTTGTCGGTTTGGACCATTGCATGGTGGATTGTGAACTAAAAAACAATTTTACTAACGCATCTAAGATACACTGTAGAAAAACGTAAAGAATGAATTATGAGGCATTCCTGTAAAAGTGTATAATTGTAAAACCTTTATTGTATAATTATAATAATATTTGTAATATATGTGTTTTATTCACTGTTTGTCCCTTACGAGTCCCAACTTGTCCTGTCTGCCCGACTAACCGGTGCCAGGGTTCCTATGACTTTTTTGGAAAACCGTTGCCGGGTCAATGACCTGAATATCTATTCTTGTCTCAACTCGCCTTGTTGGGCCGCCATGCTGGCACCAAGGTTGCACGCAATGATTACATCTTGGGAAAACCCCTGTTGCCCAAGGTTAATGCCCTCACGGTTTTCAAGTTCACGATCTATTCTTGTCCTGACTTGTCTTGTCGACCGCCAAACTGGCGCCACGTATGAGTCACCGGGAAAAAACACATTAAAACATAAGGGGTTGTGACACCGGGAAAACCCATTTACCACATAAGGGGTTGCGACACATACCTCTAAGGAGGGAAGTGAAAGGGGTCTCAAGGCAGGGAACCAATTATCACAATCTACCCCAGACGGTCGTCAGGAAAGGTTCGTGCTGTTTGTTCCGGGTAGTCAACAGAGTCTTGTGACAGGGAGCCAATTTTCACTCTAACCCACGCTCCCGTCAAAGAGCTTCGGCTACACGCCCAATGCCGGTGACCACATCCCAATAAAAAAACTCCACGCCCAAAATAATGAATAAAAAACCCTTTTATTTAAAAATAATAAAGAAATATTCATACATAAAAAGCTATGAGTATATATAAATAAAAAATAAATCAAGAAAATACAAGTACCAACATGTTTGGAAAAGAACCAACATGTCTGGAACACGGAAAAAGAGATCAGGGGGAGGGGAAGGGGGAGGGGAGTGGAAAATCAACAGCCAATCAGAGAGCGAGGGGCGTGGTCACGTGACCATTTTCACCCAATTATAGTCCTGTTCCCATTAATCATACTAGCAACTATTATTTGTATTGATTTTTTTTTATGCACCCGGGATACTATTTATATTTTATCATCCACCAGTACAATCCTTTTCCCCTACTAGATTACGTCTAGTCAAATTGAATTAGTTGTTTTTATATATTTTTTATTTAATTCTTGTAAATTTTGTTTATTTTCTTGTACATATTTTAAATTGGAAACCACTTGTTATTTAAATATTATATTATATATAATATATAATATATTCAAACGCTCTTTAAACTGGACTTGTAAATTAGCTTAGATATTTAGTACTGGGCCACTATTCCCACTCCCAACCTCAATAAATTGAATATTGTTTCTCTACACCTAAACATATATAATATATTTCAAGTGTAAGAATTATTATATAAATATCATTTTTTTAAATTCAATATTTCAAGTATTCTTTTCATGTGTGAGCTATATTCTAAAACTTTTATTTGAGTAAATAAATATTATAAAAACTATTATGTGGGTGTTTAACGTCTACACCACTCCCTCCTAGCCTATAAATAATACTAATTTAGCTTATAAGCTCAGTCTCAAAACATTATGGACAAGTTGAAACATCAATTTTTGGCCATCATTAGTGGCCCTTTCGGTTGTGAAAAGTCACATTTTTTAGCCGACTTTATCCATTTCTTGACACAATGTGTGACGTTAAAATTGATAAAACCACCTGTATTATACTTTAGGGGAACCAGGATTCGAACAAGCGGGCCATGTCCACGCGTCATATTCTCTAAGGCTTCCGGGAATGGATGATGATTGTAATAAAAGCATCACAGTGGTTATAAAGCACTAATTCAACACTTTGCACGTCAGGTATTTCATGAAAGCTGGGTGTGTTTTTAAAGAGGCTTACCTGATGCTACAAGTACTCCCCACGGTATATATTGTTAGATTTCAAGTAAGGTACACCCGAATTGTTCAGATATATAACCCGCACAGATGTTCGGGTGCTGAGTGTACCTACCACGCAAAAGCTATAAAAATACCAACACACCCCAAATTTTACAGATCATTTCATAGCCATGACCCAAAGTACTGAAGCAAGCCCATTTTTTGCGGGCGATGCATCGCATGAACCCGCAGCAAGTGCGCCTTACTGAAAACGAGAAAAAAAACTTATCGATTCTGTTTGCGTGTATTCACAACACTTTAAAAGGGAAGGCCGTTGAAAAATCACAAAGACAAAGCTACGTGTTCAAAGCAGGTTTTTGCAAGCTGGTCCAACAAGGACAGTGCTGAAGAATAAGAGATGATTACTCATTCAGAAAGGTGGAGCGTTCCTGCCCTTACTTTTAGCCCCATTAATCAGCGGTGTCCTTGAATTTTATTAAAAAAGTAGATAATGGAAACACTAAAAAGTTAATATTGGTGTCCTAGAAAACATTAACCATTTCGAGCAACATCAAAACCACAAGTGGTACAGCCACAAATCTAGTGGTCACCAAGCTCGACAAGGAAATGAAAAAAAATCCTCGCTTCAAAAGTTTTACAAGTTGGATTAAACTTTATACCAACAAGTGCTACAGCGCAATCTGCCTTTAGTCAGCAACCCTCCACCACCCTTTAAAAAACCACCCCAATCAACCCTTGAAGTGCCTGTACTTTCCATCCCTGGTGTATTCAATACTGTAACCCGTACAGGCACGTAAAATACCACGCATTTACTATAACATATTATTTCACGGGGCAGTTTATCTCTTGGGAGGTAAAAGTGGAAGTGAGTATTCTAGATACGCCTCACCGTGGATCAATATCGTGTGTGTAGTCAAAGATCTTGTCAGAGCAATTAAGATCACAGTGAACCGTCGGGTGCCGAAGTTTCTCACGGCGCTTCAAAAATTAACGTCCCGAAAGAATTTATGGTAAACCCAAAACGCTTGGCACCCATTAGAGATCCGACTTCCTACCTCAACCACTTACACCGTTGCAACGCCTTTAAGATAAATAAATTGTAAGGGTGGGTGGGTGGATGAAAACAGGTGGCTGCCTTTCCGACTTAGTAACCGTTTAGCTGACATCTACTATGACCCTTCTCATCCTGCAGGGTTTTCAGGGGCGGCATCTCTCATAAAGGCATCCAAGAAAAACCTGGCCAAAGTACGAGAAAGGCTTTGTGCGCAGCGCTTTTACGCCACACAAACCTGTGATAAAAAAAAATTCAGCACAACAAGTACGTGGTGTCAAACATTGACGATCTCTGGCAAGCCGATCTCAACAATATACGAAGTCTCGGCAATTACAACGACGGTACCATGTACTTGCCACCGTCATTGACGTGGTTTTCAAGAAAGGCCTGGGTGAGGACGCATCTCCCTGCAAGATGGGGAGCGTTGTGAGGACGCCTTTCATGAAATTTTCAAACAAAGTGGCCGGTAAACCTCTAAGTTTACAAGACGGACAAGGAGACAGAGATCATGCCAAAGCCTAGTTTGAAAATGTATCAATAAGAAAGCATGTATTACTGCAAAAATCATAAAATTTGGATGGTAAAGGCAATCATCGTGGAAAGATTCAATGGTCTCTGAAAGGGTGCATTTGGGACTACTTTTACTAAAAAATAGCACGTATCACTATGTGGACATCCTCAAGATCTTTGTCGACGCTTACAATGGCACAAAAAATTCCATATCAAGATGGCATCATGCGACTTTTAGAAACCAGTGTTTCAAGTCTGATATAATCTGTATGGCAAGTGGCGCCCAAACTAGAATAGTAAACCAAAACTCAAATTTGTGACTCGGTGCGTTATAGCAAATTCAAAATGCTGTTTTGAAAAGGGCTACGAGAGAAATTGGGTGAAGAAATTTTCAAATACAATAGTGTTTGTTGTGAAAGCCAGTCGTCTACATGTTGGGCAATCTTAGTGGGGGGGAGGTGGGGAACGTTGTACGAACCCGAATTGCAATACGTACTTCTTCCCGAAACTTTTAAAAGTAGATAAATTACTACGTGTCAAGGTAAAGTGCTAGAATAAAGTTTTACGTGCAGTGGAAAGGCTACTCCCCAATTTAATTCTTGGATTCCTGCCAGTTACATCGTGTACTACCATAAAGGAACCATTTTAACATCCCATTTCAAAGCGACAGCTCCTTTGGGATATTACCCGAAAAATACCTCCAAATTTCACCAAGCAATTACCCTACATCTTACACTCGCGGACATTGGAAATATCTCTCGCCGAATTCCAATATCCATGTTCTTTCACTACCAAAACGAGGGCCAAAATTATTTCTATGGTACAACTGGGTGGATGCTAACGGTGTGAAACAAATATCAAGGATCACATCCCACCTGGAATAACAGCACTATCCTTTTAAATTGGTCTAAGCCCTAAACGATGTATTTTCGTTTAAAGGAGATTTTGAAGTTGCATTCAAGTACACACACCCAGCAAAAAAGTGGACATTGTTTCTTCTTCACCAAATATATATCTGTTGACTCTATCTAGTCAACTAGGGTTAGAGCTCTGTTTCGATCCTAATACTTATCTGATCAATGTCAAAATCACCGTACCTGCCAACATTCTACTAGCTTGCCCTCGAAAATGTACATCTACACGGATATAGCCAATCCTCAGACCATGTGTGACATTATGGTAACCACTTCTACGTATCGTTGGTATCAAACAACACAAACATGTCTACGCATAAATAGGACAGTTAGCTATACTCTGTTTAAACTACGTGCCCATACTTAGAAGAGAAATTGAAAGTCTGGAAATCAAAAAATAAGAACAGAAACTGGTGAGCCTGTACCATTCGAGTTTGAAAGAGTGTGCGTTGAAGCCTCATTTTAGACTCTGCAAAACCTGACTGTCCCTACCAAAGATACCAAGTCAACCAGGCTAGAACAGGAATTCTTCAAACTACCACGGTGTTCCCTACAACGTGTGCATGGAATAATAATTTTATTCAGTGGCTTTTTAAGACGTCGTACTGAGAAGTGTGCTAAAGTTATTGGGAAACAGGTGCTTCATACGAGCAATCGACGTGCTTTATGACGTCGCCAATCACGTTGTCGTTTCAAAGAGTCCCTACTCCAGCGTGTCGGTGAGGCTGAAACAAACCTAAACGCAGGTCAAAGCAGAAGATTGAAGCACTGATGAGCACTCAGGCTAAAATGGTGCCACAAGAAGCACCGCGTCAGTCTTCTGTCGTTGCCCGACGTAAAAAGGGCCCAAAAAAGAAGTGTAGATATTTTCAGTTTTAAATGTTGTTCCTACACCTGCGAGTGTTCCAGCAGTGAACTTGATCTCCCGCCCACGCAAACCAATTTTTAAAGTGGACAATGGATCAAAAACAACTCTTCCCACACCGATGATTCGCCCATCGAATTTATCTTTAACCGGTCAAGTCCGAATTCTATATCGATCTTTCACAGACCATGTTCTATCTCAGGTGGCTCTCATGAAACCGGGTGGTAGCACTTTCACCAAGGTGGATCAAATCGCTCCCTAAACAAATGGTTGCATTCGCTATTCACACAGGTGGATGTGTTTTTTAAACCAAAAACTAGTCTCACCACCCACAATGCATATGCTTTTTGATCGTACATTGAGATAGTACTCAATTACAACAATGAATCCAAAAGAACACATTTGACTCGCGGTTTGTGGTTCACAGACAGCCACGGAACTTTTGAGGAGTTTAACTCTGGCAACAAGGGATTTGAGACTCGTCGTAGTCTCACTGCAAAAAGTATGATGTTGTAAACTAATCATCTGGGTATCTACACGATGACGTGTTTAGTCAAGAGAAATACCTGTTGAAACGGCACTGAACTCAGAAGTCAAGTGGTCCGTTCTAGAGATGGGTTTAGTATTATGGCAGTCCCTGAAATCCCACACTTTAAAGTTCACATCGTTGAAGCCTATCTTCTAGTGTGACATGTTAAGGTAGCACCTTCTATGCTGTGACCCATGCCAAATCATTTAAAAGTCAGTCCTGCAAATTATCCCCCATTACCCGCTGGAAGAAACACGTTCACTATTCCTACGGGTGTGCAAGGGAAATCACTGGATAACGTATTCACTGGACAATTACCCAAATGATGCATCCTGGATTTGTATCAAACGCTGCGTTCAATGGAGACGCCATCAAGAACCGTTCAGCTTTCAAACCTACGGCATGAACCATTTTTCGCTATAGGTGGACGGG
Source organism: Timema cristinae (assembly GCA_039000515.1). Lineage (NCBI taxonomy): Eukaryota > Metazoa > Arthropoda > Insecta > Phasmatodea > Timematidae > Timema > Timema cristinae. Next base: position 2,462,562 of record JBCFYV010000012.1, read on the forward strand.
GAGCAAGTTCCGTCCAAGCCGTTACAGCCCGATTTTTTAAACGGCAACTATGTCATGTCCTACCACACATTGTTTTCTGGAAGAGGAATCAATTTCATAAAAGGGGGTACGAGAATTTACACGGAACCCTTTTCCCTTAGGGATATCATCTTATGGCTTTCGATCTCACACCAAAACGTTCCGCACACATGACATCGCATTGAATTTGACAAGGCTGATTCTCTGTGCCTCACCGAAATCGTCAATTGTATCGTGTACGGGAGTTTGTCACATCATCACCATCGACAAAGATAAAAACGTCTTGACTGATTTGAAGTTATATAAGCAACTTTCCTCAATTACCCCCATTATTTAAATCATGGACGTCTTTTGTAGATTTCCAGAGCTTCATCGACGACAGCAAAGAGTTTATCGTCAAGTAACTGAGTGTTTATCTTATGGGGTTTACATTTACTTTAACATTGAGTTTTTTAAAACCCCCATACGCTATCGAGGAACTTTCAAGCTGTGCTAAAAAGCAAGCCGACTATATCGTCAAAAACTGCACGGTATCCCTGGGATAGCGGTGATGTGGATTACAGCCTGCTTGAATCCCTCATCTCTTGTGCCACAACCGCGTGCAAAAACCATCTACGTCAAGGGGACAGAAAATAAAATGTTTTTAGCCAAATGCACGCATACACTTGTCGGAAATCTGTACGACAGAGATTGTTCGTCTTTGAAAACTCTTAAATTGGGCCGCACCATGTGCATGGCACATAGTTTTGTGTGGAATTTGGGTTTGGCCCCCATCGTTTGGGGACTTCGAGATTGGATGATTGACTAGGAAAAACGCACACCATAATACTGCGCTGAAAAACAAATTTGTGGTTCCGTTCTGTACGTCGGGAGTTTTCCCTGCTGTTAACTACCCCAAGAATAGCGTGACCTGCCGCTCTCATCATCAACGTGGATCCACTCACTAAGCCTGGGATGCATTGGGTTTGCCATATTTTATCGACAAGAACGGCGTGGGATAATATTTTGACAGCTATGCTTTCTACCACATAAAAGTCCATCTGGCATTTATACGAAAAAACATTTCCACACTTTCTCATAATACGATACAACTTCAAAGAATAGCCTCAGACGTTTATGGCCATTACTGAAACCTTCTCTATCGCAAACAGAATATTCCAATGAAAAATTACCTAGCTATTTTTTCACCCACCAATGATACAATCAAGGGACTCTAAGTGTTGAGATATTACAACAAAAATTTTTCAAGAGGATAGGATCCTGCAGCCCCTCAAGAATCTACGTCCAATCAGCATACTCCTTGTTTTTCCCCTATAAAAGGGGCATCCCAACGGCGTGCTGGCCAATGCACAACAGTCGTCGAAGCGAAAAAAACATCATGGAAGGTCAAGAACGTTTGCACCCGCAAAGCAAAGCTGGTAAGGTCACTCGCCATTACCAGTATTTTAACATTAGTTTCCGCTGACAAGTCGACGCCAAATGAGTCATCGTCAGCATGAATGTCAAAAACAACTTACTCTTAAGTCCAGCTGGGAAACATGTGGGGGGAATTTTGTTGTGTTTTTAAAACGTACAGAGTGGCAAGAACTGGGCAACTACAAGTCGGTCATATCAAAGTTTTTTAGTAACACGCAGCCTCCTCAGAATATTAGTTTGACTAGTCATAAAATCTCTCTGAGGCGCATGTTCGGTGACCATATGGTTATCATCAATAGAGAAACAAGATACCAGACTCAAACAGGTCACCTATCTAACACCTAGCTGGGCGCGTCTTTGTGAGGTGGTGGGACCTGATTGACGTTGCCGTCGACCGACGGATATGTGGTTGACATCCATCGCACGATATTGCAACGATTTGATCGACACACCGTGGATGTATGCGACACGCTAACAGAATCAGTGAATGTCATCGATCTCGAACAGCCTACGGTGAAAACACACATCAAAACCTGGATCTTATCAATGCTACCTACTATACACCTCAAGTCGTCGGTTTGGACTATTACATGCTGGATTGTAAACTAAAAAAAAATTATTCTAACAAAATCTAAGAAACACTGTAGAAAAACGTAAAAGGGCGAAATAGCTTCATTCCTGTCAAAGTGTATAGTAAATATTAGTAAGTCTTAAACCTTAATTTTAATAAATAAATGTGTGTCTGTGGAACCTTTTAATGTATAATAAAATATACGTTTGTAATATTGTGTTTTATTTCACGCAAACCCTGTTTGTTCCCTTACCTTATCCCAACACTTAGGCTAACAAGATACGAGTCCCCGACTTGTCAAACCACCAAACTGGCATTAAGTATGAACAAGGTCAATGATCTCCCAGTTTTCAAGGTCACAATCTATTTCTTTCCCCGGCTAGTCTTGTCGAGCCTCCAAACATGGCGCCAAATATGAGTCATCAGGGCAAACCCATTGACACATATAACGGAGTGTTGCGACATCAACAACGCAAGATGACCTCACCAAATCGGGGCCAACTTGTTTTTTTAAAGCCACCAAACTGTGACAGATATGAGGCATCAGGGAAAAACCCATTGCCACATTAAAGACCTACAGAAAAAACTCTATAAATAACCTTTGCTATATTGAAGGAGGACAACAGGTCGCTAAACCCCATGTCGTCATGGAATAACCAGGTGGGAAATGGAGGGAAAGCACCCGACCTTCGCCAGTGCTAAAAAATAACAGCCAATCACAGCGCTGTACTGAGCCAGTGCTATAAATAGCATGCAATGTCAACGCTGTTCCGATACGCCCCATCCATCTACTTATGGTATTTGACATATTGTGAGGGGCTAGTAGCATCTAGCCATCACATACTATTATTGTTAACCAAACGGAAAAACACACAAAAAAAAATCATAAATGATCTACGCTGGTGATAACATTTCGAGTGACTTACCATTCACACGTCTCGCTGGTCAGCTCCACTGAAAGCGTCGCTTAAACTAAAAACAGTTCCCTTTGATCAACCTACGTCAAAAACAAAAAACCCCTCAACTTTTTCTAAAACAATTTAAGTGCGCACCGGTGCAATCGCCATTCGGCGCATACGTGACTTCAATTTAGATGGATCCAGCCCGATATTGGTCGACTTCCCCCACTTCCTTTCCTTTATCTTGGCCAATTTAGATGTGATTAAATGGGCGTATACTAGTAAAGCATGTACTTAAAAGCATATTCCCGAATTTGCACTTCTTAGAGAGGTGGTGAGTTTATATACTTCTAAACTTTCCAATATGATATTAGGGGGTCGATTGTTCTTCTTCGTGGGTGATGGAAAATATGATTATTTCATAAATACGCAAAGCAAAACTTACCTCGATACCCGTGAATTCTTGCTGATTCAACATTTTGGAGCGTTCCTAGGGCTCCTTCAGGATAAAAGGATCACGCAGAACCGATAAGCCCATCCATCTAATATCCGGAATGCAGTCAGAGGTTTAACTGCTGGTCCATCAGAATCTGCCAGTACCCGGTTTTGAGATCAAGGGTGCTGAAAACCTTGACTGTCTTATCTCTTGGAGGATCTGAGGATGTATATTGTAAATAAATAAATAATTATACAAAATATATATATTATATAAATAAATATATAATGTGTATTTTATTGCAAAAAGGAGGTAAAAATTTATAAAGGCATCTATCTATTTATTAACTTTAAGTCCAGTGACATCATTAATAAAATAATAGAATAGATACATAAAATAGATTATAAAAGAATGGTGTGCTAGCTAAATTTAAAATGGATACAATACTCTGGTTCAAAACCAACATTCACATTTAACAACAACCAAAATTACTATCCCGGGGTAAAACTTAAAACAACAAAAATGCATAAAAATCGAACACGAGACCTCTCAGGACCTCTGGTCATGTTGGGGAAAAATATACCTTTACTGTACCTAGTCAACAATGGACTCACCCTGCGTGCAACAATACCAGCCTCCAAGGTCAGCATCCTTGCACCTGCGTGCAGGTGAGACATCGCTAAATATGTGTTTTTTGATAGCAATAGTAACAAGGGGATAAACACTGCATGATGGGATAATAATATAAATAAATTAATTAATGGATTTGACTTTGAAAAAATAAATAATAGTTTTTACTTTAATAAATAAATTGTCGATCTAAAATTTTACCCTGCCTAACAGACGGCTGCTAAATTATAAATTTAAAATACAATTTATAATTCAAATAACAACAGTAATTTGAGATATTAATATAAAAAATCTTAATTCCAATTTTGGGAATAATTATTGAAATAATAATAAATATACTATAGTTTTTGAGATACTCTTATTAATAGATTTCTTTATGAGTTAAAAGTTTAAAATTATTTAATAAAAAATATAGAAAATTGAATTCGTGTCGAAGGAATGAGACTGGCCAAAATTTCTTTCCAGAGTCGTTGTTAAAAAAAATTAGCCTCAGAAAAATATATAAAATTAATACTTTAGAAAAAAAATAGCACAAGTCTTGAAATTTGTAGTGGAAAAGGTTCATAAGAATATAACGTTTGCGTAGTGAAGTCGAAGCTGTGTAGAGATTAAAACTTAAAAAAAAATTTTGATATCACCTCAAAAGATATATTAGGTGGGGGGTCATCGCCGAAACTGTGATTGGTCCAAACTCACTAACAGTCCAAGAATCGTCAATTTCAGAGGTCTACCATTGTCTAAAGTTTTCATCGCGTCTCTGGAGTAATTTTTGATGAACACTTGAAAGATTATGTTAAGAAATAACTGTTAAAATTTCAATTTTGGATGCACTGAAAATAATGTGTGTTATTTTCTCTCTATCTCCAAGATGCCAGTCGGACTTCTTTCTTCCAATTCCCGCCTCTCGGCATTTCCCGTAGAGGCCCCAAAAATCTCGCGGATAAGTTCTAAATTTGAAATAAATGTCTATAAAATTGTGGAATTAAAGTAGAAACAAGGAATATCTGGGGGGGGGGGGGGGGGAGAACTAAGAATTAAGAAGCTTGTAGCATTTGAATGTTTAACTAAATGGATGCAGAATCTGATATCGGACAGGTTGCCATATGATCATTGTTCGTAATCAAAACACAATTTCTTCTTCTTTCTTTTCCTTGCAGGCCCTTAGAATTAAAATGCACGAGATGGATGACGTATCTGTGTCGTCCCTTTCTGCTACAATAAATTTGTTTCTTTATCGTGTTGCGCGGCCATTACGAATCTGGTAGAGTCTCGTAGAAGACGTTAAATAAAATCACACCTGATTAGTATTGTTTTTAAAATGTGGACGGATTATTTGGACAAAAACCCGGTAAATAAATATATTTTTTGTTCAGATAAAAGTTTTGTTATAATTATCTGGTGTTTCCTTCGACGCAATGCAACGTCCGTTGAAAACAATAAGTTTGAAAATTAATTAATTAAAGTAGTATGGCATCTGGCCGCATGCCGTGCTAGTCGCACCAAAATAAATAAATAAATAAAACTTAAGAATAAGTTAAGATTAAATAAAATATAAATCGTCATAGTTAGAATTCTTACAATACCAAAGGGGAAATTTTCTTTTTCCGTGATGTCATTGAGTGAGCCGATAATCGAAGCAGAATATTTGTTGTTCCCCGGGTTTCCCACGATGACTATGGGACTCTGTTAGTTGGACGTGCGTGTTCTATACATGCTCGAAGCATATTTCGACTTGCAGTTTTAATTATCTTCCATTTTGTGGGGAGTATTGGTTAGTGGGTCCTCTGAACTGGTCGTTCCTATTTGGTTTTCATTGAGTGGGAGATGCAGTTAGCACCATTGTTTGGGTTGTGGGCATTGAAGGCTTGGTTGTGCGGCTTGGAATAGTCTATCGTCTGTGGGGGGAGAAAATCAGTGTTTGATTGTCTCTGAGTTGAATTGGGTGGGAGTGTGGTTTTCTTCTGAGCCCCAATATATTTGTTCTCTACCTTATTTTCTGAATGGTTTTCAGGGTCGGTTGTAATCCAAGACCACTTATTTTTTGAAAGCAGTCATGGCCTAGGAGAAGTTTCTGTAAGGTCGTCTGGTCATCTGCCACCAGGAAGATGGAAGTGGATTGTGAGTTTCATTGTGCATTTTCAGTTGGCACTAATTACTGCTGCCACCGCTGTTTGTTCACTATCCATCAATATTTTAAAAAAAAAGTCACAACACATATTACTTTGAAAACATAAAATCACAAAAATATGAACACCGTAAGGTCAAATATTGCACTTGTATATATCATTTGCACCTATATGTCACAAAGGGTTGTATTGAACTGATGAAGACAAGATGGAATAAAAGGTCAGTTGACAATCAAATCGCTTGTGTGTTACCTAGAGAATGGGAAGCAGGGAGAGTAACGAATCTCCCGGCAATTTCAGATCAATCACATTGTCAACTTAGTTGCTTCAATATCGTCTTTTTAATGGGCCCCTTAAGGACATGATGTGACAGTGTTATTTGTAGTTTCTTGTGAGGAATATCTAAAATGATATTGTATGACATTGTTACTTGTAGCTGATTGCAATATCGCTAGAGGAATATTTAGTCAAATATGGTATGACTTTGTTACTTGTAGCTGGTTGTGTTTGATATAACTAAATGACTATTTATCTAGGAGATGATATGACATTGTTGTAGATGATTTGGAGGGTTGTTGATAGTATGAATGTATATATTTCTGCTGATTATTAAATTGTAATAAAAAATAATAAACGTTATACAGTGTTTTATCATAAAGAACGTAACTTTATAGCTCTAGTGCACAATATTTTGGTTTTACATCTTTGCTGTATATATGAATATAATTTATGGTTTTGCCAACAAATTGTTTATTTGTACACTAAAACATGAGGATTATTGCTTACCATTTGCCTAAATTTAGGTATTAAGTATAAAGTATAGGTTGTTTGGAAAGAGAAGGCTAAAATCACCAAGTGTATATAACAACTACTTTATCATAAGGTTTGGGATCTTTATCATTTATAAGCTCTCAGTTCCATGTCAAATATCATTAGTGAAAAGGGTGTAGGTAAACTGATTGATAATAAATTGTTCGACATGGATGAATAAATTAATTGACAAACAAGTGGGCAACACGAATATGACCCATATTATAAACAGCGAACTGGGCGAAAAAAATGTAAATAAAATATTTGGAAGGCTAGGCGGATCAAGTGGCTTACACGACTTGAAGCAACTGGTCGACTAGCCCATGCATATGAGGCCAGACAAACGTCGAGATTTATCCATTTAAGGATGGACCAAGTGACCTATAAGTTAATACATTGCGAACAAAATGCTCGCTAAGCCAAAGATCCCGGATTGATTTTAACGTTCTTTGTCAACCGTACAATTATATACATGTATGTGAACGTTAAGATATATATATTATTTAATCACAGTCTTGTGAACAATATGCAATGTATTAACTTGTCTGTCACTCAGACTATTCTTAAATAGATCCAGCTCTACTTTTTTCTACCAACTTCCCGGTAATATAGTACTACAGACAGGTAAAACAATTGTACCTTTGATGAGAGAAGCATGAATTTTAGCACACTTTTAAATCATATCCTAGTGAACATATTTTGCTATGAGGCCATCTCAGATATTTCCTGTAGTGAAATTGGCCTGTTATTTAAAAAAAATGATACCTAGTTGTTAATTAGGTTTCTTAACATTTTAAGATATTTATGGTTCAACCATTTACTTGTGATCATGTTATGTCTATTGTACACTTTAGAACTAAAAATGAAGCCTAATAATAGATAATAATGGTTTAATTAATAATTAATGGCATAATCACTTGCTGATGAAGCTGTCGTGTTGCGAACATCATTTGGGACCCAGCAGTAGCCAGCCTAATAGGCGGCTCTTTTTTAGTATGCTGAATGAGTGCGTCATATGTGGGAGGTAGATTGTCAATTGCTCTACCTTTCTGAGTAAATAGGCGTTTTCTCGCATTCATATAACATGTTCGTCACTGCTAGTATGGTCATATAGCAAAACTACAAATCTATCCAATCTCTTCATCAATTCTTCTAAATCTGCTGACCAGGTTTGTCATCCAATTATAAAAGTCAAGGTGACATCTCCATATGCATTCCTCGTATCCCATGCAGTCCTTTTGCCTCTTCCTCCAAAAAAGGACATAGTGGGCGCACCCAGTTATTGCTTTAAACATCAGTAAGGCAGTACAACGAAACAGGACCCAAAGCTCTTGCTAATTTATAAGAGGAAAGGAACCGGAAGTTCTTCTCAACTCCAAATGCAATCCATAGTTCCTCAATATTTAGACGTCGTTATGGCTAGAACTAAAATGTCAGTGTCCAGAGTGCAATTTTGGCTTTGTTAAATCCATGCTGCACAGCATCAGATAATGGGGTAATATTCGAGTGTCTGCTTCTTTGTGTGAGCATGGAGCCATTACGAGCTATCCTGAAAATTTATATAAAAATATTGGTTTTTATTTGTTCGTGTCATTAGATGCTAATATTATTCTTCATCAACCCAAAGAAAATCTTGCCAATTTTTAGGAAGTGGAGTTTTTGGTTCAACACGTTTTCAAACATATTTTCTTCTTTAGCTGCATGTGTTACTCTTCAAGCTGTTAGGTCTTACACATCTCAAATAATATCTAACCTTGTTATTTATTGACGCTGAGATTTTAGGAAGTGAGTTTTTGGTTCAACACGTTTCTGAACATATTTTCCTCTTTAGCTGCATGTGTTACCTCAAGCGTAGGTAACCTGTTATTATATACGCGAGATTTGATTTATGGATAAACCAGTATTGCATAAACTTCCATGTTTTGCAAATCCGGTTGCAGAATGTGTGAAACTTTAAAAAAAATTGTCTTTTCCTCAAATATTCCATGTGTTTTCAATTCAATAAATAATTTTAGCTTCAACTAATAAGTAAATATTGTTTCATATGCATGTGCAAGTTCTTGGCAACATATTAACTATAATTAATTAGCATGAAGGAAGAGATGGGAGGAATAGATAGCAGCAAGTGTGCAAGTGAGAGGAGGAGAGTGAAAGAGAGTGTAGGAGAAATAATGGTGTTAAGGACAGAGGGAAATGGAGGCAATTTACTAAACAGACCCGGCACAGGCTGGAAACAGTTCATGATGTATGATGAAGAATTTGCATGAAACTATTCTTTCATAGCCTTTATTTTAATAAAACTACAACTGTACATGTCTTTGTTTGTGAGATCACACGATTATTTTTACTTTGTGTTTATGTCAGAACAAGTGCACAGATAAAAACCATAAAATTAAAAAGTTGTTAACAATTACATACAATGATAAAATGACATTAGCATTTTTATTATTTTATAAGTATTAGTGTATACAAAAACAAATTTGTCCACAATAATATGCAGTATGAACATGTTGTAATCACAGGGTTTACCCAGCATGTCAGTTGGAAAAGTTAAAAAAAAAAAAATTACTTGTGTATTTTATAAAAATTACATTTGTTTTAAAGAAAAACCTATTTATGCTTTACTGGGCTCATTTTGTTATATTTGGAAGATGTTCCAGCTTAAGAGGGATAGAAACGAACATAATATGGCTTTTTACAACCACCAGGAACACCAAGAGGCAATGGCTGCCTCTCAAAGAAAATCTATCTCCAAAAGGCAGATATTACCTTATGGACCAGTGGCAGCAATGTAAAGTGTGAACTGTGTTCTTCTTTTCATTGTAAAGTCATATTGTGTTCGTCTCTTTTATATCCATCTTTCCTATATCTTCTTCCAAATAATATAAATCATATTAATTGGTGTCAGGGGTGTGGAGTAAGGGTAGACTATGAGACTTAGCCTCCCCAACTCCTCTATTGGACAGTTAACAAAATTAAATACCAAAGGTTTATTTACTATTGTAAGTTTAAAAAAACTTGCAAAGTGATCAAACTTACATATATAACTCTTGCATGGAGAAAATATTATTTATTTCCCTTCCCCTATTGAGAGTCCCTTCACAGTGTAGCAATTTTTTTTTTTCTAGTTATCATCCCTCCTTGGCACAGATCTCGGGACACACTAGATATCCCTACTCCAGGAGTACACCTAATTAACCTCGAGAAGAAGCAAGTCTCGATAAAGTTGTGAAATTATCGTCGTGTTTAGATGGAGGGCTATTATATTTATAAATTGGCATTACTCATACTATTATGGACATAACAAATGGTTATATCTTATATCGTTAACCATACTCATATAAATACTGTCAACTTCTAAATGCTAGTATTTTAAATTTATAAGCAATATTTGCTAACAGTTTTGATTATTTCTAATACTTGGCAATGTTGATATTTAACTCTTGTCAAGGGGTGAGGTGCAAAGAGGGCTTTGGGAAGTATTGGTGGGATGTTAGTACTCACAAAATATTTCTACAAACAATAATCAGGCATGTAACTGACCTACTACCCCAACTTAATAATGTTTACTCATAATTGCCTTCACTAGGAACTATTTCATGTACAAAGCACACAATTAATTACAGGTGAATTAAACAAGAGAGCTAATATTTTTGAATTATAGTATTTTCACTATAATCTTGTGAGTTTTCCCGTTTAGACATATAGAGCTTTCTAAAAATTATTTACTTTTAACTTTGACACTTAAGACAATGTTTTGTGTAACATGTGAGCTCAAATTATTTCAAAGATATTTAGTTCTTTCTGAGTTTTAAAATGGAAGAATAAAAGCTAATAAATATATTGTTTAATCTGTCATTTCATGTAAACAAACAAGAGATTGACATAATATAACTAAACCGTCGGCTAGAACTAATACAAGATGAAATAAGATTATTTTAACACAAATTTCAATCTCCCCTTCTTTATGATGTTAGCTACCAAACTGTTTGGTGTTGAGTGGAAAATAATTTAGAATTATTTTCCCATTATATTTTTACTCGGCATAAAGAGAAAATGTTTAAAACAATATAAAAATTAACTTCGATCAAGATTCAAGTCATCTAGTAGTATAGTCAGTTTGGCCTTGAAATGAAAAATGGACTTGGCACATGTATTGATACTGATTTGGACTACTCTCATGTATTAAAAAAATCATGGATGAAGTGCATTTTTTATTTAAAGTATTGTATGTAAAATATCCTTTCAATACTTCACCCATGGAGAATCACGCGCTTTTAGAACTAATGTCAAAGAATTGCACGTTTAAACTTTTTTTTTTCTTTCAAAGTCAACTCCGTAGTGTTTACCAAAAAATAACCCAATAGAAAGTTAGCCTTCACAACACCTGTCACCAGGACTCTTTCGATTAGTCGGTTTTGACACTGGTCACAAGAGGTCCGAGAGGCAAGGAGTAGGTCATATATAAACCACTTGTGTGTATGAATATAGAGATAAGAGTAACATAAATCTACACAGCACACGGCACTCAAAACACGGAACGTATAATGTCACCGAAAAATAATCTAGTTCAACTAAAACCGTATCATCTAATATTACATCTTCAATGCTGAAAGTGATATCATCTGAATAAATTGTGTGCAATTTTAAAGGTCTTACTTATTTCATAAGTGTAAGAAATATCACCATAATTGACGCTCGATCACAGGGCGATAATCACCCTCATCGATAGCTAAACATTATTGGCTCTCGATCACGGGGCTAACATACCAATTATCTCACATATTAAATAATGATTTAATTGCGCCCAATCGCGGGGTAATAATTTCAATATAATTTTAATTGGCGCCACAGCGATGGGTTAAGAACATTATAATTGGCGCCCAGCTACGACGCTCTATCTTCGTATCCTTGAGGCAATAGAGGGACTCCGCCGACTGAGACACACAGCACACTAACAGCACACCACCAAGAAACAAGTAGACGTTCCAGGCACGGCACACCAAGAATACCAAATCAGTCAAGCCAGATAAGCCTTAAAAAAATCCCAAGATATAAAAGACTTTGTTTTAATATTGTAGAGATATCGTTAATATTAATAGATTTATATATTTTCGAAGGAAGGAATGGTGGATTCGAACCTAATAGGGGACAGTGACACCAATAGCTGTTTTGATGAGACAGAGTATAAAAATAGAACCAATAATCAGTTAGGCTTAGAAGATTCAGATGAAGAAATAATAGAAAGGAACCAGCACAGGGTAGAGCCAGTTGTAGAGGAAGAGAGAAAAGATAAGGTAGAAAAGGATAAGCAAGGAGATTTGGTTATGGTAGAAAGTTTAATAGTAGACCAGGAAGGACAAGAAATAATAAGGAACAAACTATGGTGAAACCCGTGGGAAGTCTAGATCAGTTATAAATGTATTACTAAATAAAATGGTTGAAACTAATAATAAAATAGATCCAACTATTCAGGAAATAGTATCAATAAAAAACTAGCAAGGAAACTAGACAGGAAATAGTAGCAATTAGACAGGGAACAGTAGCAACTAATCAGAAAATAGTAGCAAATAATAGTAATTTCAATTAAAAGACCCCATCCAAAACGAGGTTGAACCAAAGTCCACCATCCATACTGAGATCAAACCACAAGACCACCATCCAAACCTAGATCGAACCAAAAACCACCATCCAAACTGAGATTGAACCAAAGATCACCATCCAAACCTAGATCGTCCAAGACCACCACCAAACCGAGATCGAAACAAAAACTAAATCCAAACTGATATCGAACCCAAAAATCACCATCAAACCTAGATCGATCCAAACCACCATCCAAACTGAGATCGAAACAAAACGAACCGGATAGAACCAAAGACCACCATCCAATCTAAGATTGAAACAAAAGTCTTCGATCCAGGAGGCAGTCAGAGAACATTTAAATTTCGGGTCATTTAGATGTAAAAAAATTAACAGTAAAAAATTTTAAAATTTTAAAAAAATTTTTGTCTAAAGAAAATAAACAAAGGAACGGCGCTTGATCATTCACATTATAGGCTAAGTAGATATGTATAATAGAGACTTAAAATAATATAGATATTTTGTGAAGAGAGATTTTCCAGTAAGTAAGAGTGTTTTTAAAAGTGACTTAGGGAAATTTAACCTAAGGAATTGCAGGTAGCTACGATACAACCAGAGATTAAACCAAGCCTAGCTAGCTCAAGTACTAAACAACAAAAGGAAAATAAGGATAACTTTAATTATTACGTAACCGTAACTATAACCTTACTAACCATAGTAAATATTAAGTAACTGTAATTATTATATATCGGTAAATAATATGAAATGTTCAATCCAAATTTAGTCATGTTAATAAACACCTAAAATAGAAATCGTAAGTAAACATTGCCAGCAGCAAACTCAGAGAAGTATAATGCTTCTTTTTTAATAAATAGGGGCGTATCTGTTAAGACGCACACAATTCACTATGTTTCTCACTTCAATTCCACTAGTAAGCATCTATTGTTCAGAAAAAAAGAAACTAAGGAATTCAAGGACGTTTACTAGGAAGGACAACCAAGAAAATAAAAAATAATATTTTTTTTAGGAGTAAGATTAAAACCCGGTATATTTACAAATATAAAATCTTTAAGTTTAAAAATATAATTTATGAACCAATCATATTAATCTAATTTGGATTTAATGTAGATAATCACAGGAAATTCTATGAATTAAAATAGGAAATAATAAGTGACAAATAGATAATAGGACAAAGGTATGCTTATAGGAGGGAGCATGGACCCTTTGAAGCATGCGAATTGAAAGTTAGGTGAGGGGGTGGTTGGTTACGTTTGTCAACTGGAGGTGCGTAAAATTATGCGAGGAGAAATTAAAGGTGAGCAAATTATAAGGACTTTTTTGTTAATTATATATTATTATTTGGTAAATTTTTTATTAGTTCAAGGTAAGTTTAAGATTATGCCAACAAGGCAATTTTTAGTTTTATAAAATTTAAATAGTTCGACTTAAGACAAATTTTGTGGGTTTTGGGCTAATTAATTGGGTGATTAGGATCAAACTTAATTAGTAGACGATCTTGGAGATCAAAAATAAATGTATAATCTCACCAATGGTGATTTTTAACCGTGACAGTTAAGATACAAATCTTAATATTTGTGTGTGTGTGTGGGAGGGGGGGGGGGTGTCATGTTATCTGAAAGGTAAAATTTTAAGATATCTAAAAAAATTTAATTTAGATATCCCCTTAAAGGTGATTATCCCATTAAAGGTTAATTTAAGGGTAAGTGGAACATGGGGGGGTCAGTTTGTGTCTTTGTTTTAAACGATTTTTTTATATAGTATAAATATAATAATATATATATAAATATTAGGAGTTAAGACCCGCCTCGGTGGCGTAGTTGGCTAACGCTCTAGTCGTGTTGAGCTCGACTGCTGAGGACAGGGAGATCGAGGTTCGAATCTCGGTCGGGTGAACTAGGGTGGTTTTTTCTAAATGGTTTTCCATTCTCCCGCCACACAAATGCGGGTTCACTTCCTCTAATTCAACCTTCCCAATTCCTAATCCATTAGCGTAGTTAGTACTTAAAGCGTATAACCCAACGAGTAGTAAGACGCGGTGCTAAATATTATTATTATTATTATATATTGGAGTTAAGGTGTATAGGTTAGAAATTAAGATGTATTCAGACATGGAAGCCATGATCTATGTTGTTCAAGTGTCATCACAATGTTAAAGATGGCCCGAGGGCATCTGGCAGTGTTGAGGAGTTAAGGTGTATTCAGACATGGACTTAGCGATGTGCGAACCATGCTTCAATTTTTATTTCTGGTGAGTCTGGAAACCACCAAGGATCAAATTGAAGATATCATCAAACAAAGTGCTAGCCAGTACAGGCTTTGAAAGATGTCAGTAACAGATGAGGCCAGGCCTAGGTTTCCACCAATGTGTGATAAATGTCCAACTGTAAATCTGGATTGAAATTGACAGATATTAAGAGAATTATAAAGAGTTTAAAAGTTTAATCTGTGATTGCGTGATGTAACGGCCAATACTAATGTAGTAACAAGGTAAGTAAGAGAGCTAATTAGGGTTTTGTACCTAATTAGGCTACTGTAATAGATTTTTAACTACAAATTCATTTTATTTAAGTGCCTAAGGCAACTAGGCAACACTAAAAACGGTTTGGTCAATAGATACAAAAAAATTTACTAATGAGAAACTACCCAATTTGAAAGGGAAAAATAATTTTAAATGTTTTATGGATAGTGACATGATTTCAAGCCAATTTCAGGCGTACTATATGATTCCAGATTGTCTTCTATATACTTCAACTATTTTAAACACTGTAATGTTAGGGTAATATAGTATATTTTCAGTTGCTAACTCAAAAAAATTGACATCACGAAAGAAAAAGTAAAAAGAGAGTAAAAGTTAAGAGGGCAGATTGACCGTGAACCTGAGCAACTGTGTCACTAGTCAAGGTAAAAGAAAGTAAAGGGCAGTTTGACCTTGGGTGAAGAGCCAGGGTCTTTAACAAGAAAACAACTAAACATTATAAAAAACAGATGTTAATATAAGTGGATTGAATATATAATAATTTAATATGCCTTGCTCAATGGCAAGCATTAATAGTTGTTCTAAGATGATAAAATAATTGTGTTCACAGTAATAAATAACATTAATCAAATCAATAAAAAATTAAATAAAAATTTGTGAGAAAACGTGACCCCATTTTCCAATTAATTCAAGAGAAAAATTAAGAATATGCAAGATTTTTTTTATGTATATTAAGACAATTTAATCATTTCAATTTATATATAAATTTATGTTGTACGGAAAGTTTACCGTAGAGAATTCGGTGAACAATGATTGATTGCATAACTAACAAAACCTATATAAATATTTGAGTTTTAATCTAATAATTGGTTTATCAGTAAATTAAATATTTTATAAAAAAAAAAAGTTTTAACACTTACATTTATCTTACCATTTCAAAATTTAATTTTAATTTAAGGTACTTTGAGGTACTTCTGATACTAACTTATATTTATTTTCAAGATTTTACAGCCCACATTAAATTATATTTGTATATATAAAATTTAAACCAAACGTAATTTTACCTAAACTCAAATACAAGCTTTATTACTCAACCAAAGCAATTTAAATTTTGTTAAAAATTCTATGTTATCATCTATC
Organism: Timema cristinae; assembly: GCA_039000515.1. Lineage (NCBI taxonomy): Eukaryota > Metazoa > Arthropoda > Insecta > Phasmatodea > Timematidae > Timema > Timema cristinae. Next base: position 2,478,685 of record JBCFYV010000012.1, read on the forward strand.
CAAACAACAGTGCGACGATTTTTTCAGTGTAATAAGGAAAATAAAAAATGCAATATTAAATAAATAATAAAAATAGAAATTTCTGTCTTCCGTTTATTCATCAGAAGACTGGACATTAAAAACAAAAGCAATCAATCGTGAAAACATATAAACAATAGATCATAACTTTTGCATTGTTATACAAGTAATTTTAAATCAATGTTTATACACCTATACAATTTATGTAACTTACACTTTATAACTTTATTCATATTTAATTTTAAAAATAATCAAATGTAAAGTATGACGTAGCTCTTGTACAGTATGGAATTTGCTTATATCAAAAAATATTAAATTCTCTAAAATATATGCAAATGGGGGTTATTGTAATGATATTGATTTGGACCCCGCTCATATATTAAAAAAATCATGGATGAAGTGCATTTTTATTTAAAGTATTGTATGTAAAATATCCTTTCAATACTTCACCCATGGAGAATCACGCGCTTTTAGAATTAATGTCAAAGAACTGCACCATTTAAACTTATTTATTTATTTCAAAAATCAACTCTGTAGTGTTTACCAAAAGAGCAATAGGATGCTAGCTTCACAACACCTGCCCGCCAGGACTCTTTCGATTAGTTGCTCGCTAGTCGTGTTGAGCTAGACCACCGAGGAGGGGGAGATCAAGGTTCGAATCTCGGTCGGATGAACTGGGGTGGTTTTTCCTAAATGGTTTTCCACTCTCCCTCCACGCAAATGCAGGTTCACTTCCTCTAATTCAACCTTCCCAATCCTAATCCATTGGGCGTAATTAAAACTCAAAGCGTAAAAACCCAAACGGGTAGTAAGACGGGTGCTAAATAATAATAATAAATAATGATTAGTTGCTTTTGACACTGATGACAAGAAGTCCAAGAGGCAAGGGGTAGGTCATATATAAGCCGCTTGTGCGTATGAATATAGAGAGTAAGAGTAACATAAATCTACACAGCACACAGTACTCAAAACACGGAACGTATAATGTCACCGAAAAATAATCTGTAGTTCAACTAAAACTGTATAATCTAATATTACATCTTCAGTGCCGAAAGTGAAATCATCTTAATAAATCGTGTGCAATTTTAAAGGTCTTACTTATTTCTTAAGTGTAAGAAATATCACCATAATTGGCGCTAGATCACGGACTATAATTACCAATCATCTCATCAGATAACAAGAATATTTTAATTGGCGTTCAATCACAGGCCTATAAATACCAATTATCTCACATAATTTCAATATAATTTTAAATGCCGCCCAATAGTGGGGTGATAATTTTAGTATCCATTAATTGGCGCCGCCACGCAGGTCAAGAACATTATAATGCATATCCCAATTATTCAGATAACAGCAGTAAATGACTGAACCATTTTTACCTTCATTAATGAGCAGGTAGACTAAACTTCAAGCTTGTTTGTTCTGATTTGCCTGTGGCGATGTAATAATCCTGGCCAACTAAACCAGGAGTGGTTTTTCCTAAAGGTATTAAGACAATGAAAAACCAACAACCTTTATTAATTTTAGCGGGCTGTTTCATTACCAGTGGGCCATGTTCAATATTTATAATATATTTATAATTAACTAAAGAAAAGTGAACACACTTCAAATAGTGTTTCCTTTAATTAAAATAATACCATATGCAAACAAAAGGTTTTGATTTAAATAAATACCGAAAAAATATTTCAAGCTATTTGGTCTTGGTAATATTGTCTTACTTTGAAGAGTGGGATGATATTATCTCGAGCTAGATAGGTAAGGGGAAGAACCCAACAAAGACAAAATGTGCGTGTGCGCGCATGTGTGGGGATTGGGAGGATGATGTAAAGGGGCCCACGAAAGGAACTTTAAATTACTATAAATTTGGTGGAAATTATTTTAATCAAATAATGATTAATGCCAATTTAAATAGTTGAGTATGTTTATCAAAAAGTTTTGTAAATTATAACTAGGCTATAACATTATTTCCTTCTTTTTAAATAGCGTAGTTTTTTTTTTAATTGTCATGCAATCAAGTTGATGACTGATAAGTTTCCCAACACAAAACCGAGGATAAAACAGTCATTATAATCTGGGATTACTAAATTAATAATTATTTATGACTATTAATTTTCCTTATAACATTAGTTAAGGTGTTAGATGACATGGAAAAGGGGGCCCAAAAATAAATCTTGTGGGGACGACGACTTTACGGCACTGAAATGAGATGGTATTGGGCAGATGCCATTGGAATGTCAAGGTCAGCAACATACAATAAAGAGTAAGAGAGCATGCTTAATAATTATAGAAAGGATTTCTATTGAGGCTGGTAGAACACAAATGGGTAAAGACCAAAAAGTATAAAGAAACCAATACAAATATATATAATGTTGTTATTATTTACTAATTTTTTGTAAAATGCACCGAGTTGTCGCTAGACATTTTCGGTCTATCGACAGTGGAGTAGTTAGTGGCCACATGTAAGTGAGGTTACTTTGTCCCAATGAGATGAAGTGATGATAATTATGATGATTGTGTGGTGCCAGTAGAAGTCTTAACCCTACTTAAGCCTAATTACCCAGACCATGGTAACCATAGTAACAATATTATTATTAGCACGCGTCTTACTACCCGTTCGGGTTATACGCAACATAGTAACAATACCCCTTTGGGAAAAATGCCTATAGCACCACCGGGAACCAAACCCAGGGGCTTTAGATTAGTAGTCAGATCATGAGGCAAGCAATGTACATCTTGAAACTTATTAATGCTTTAACATCTCTCTTTGGTAGAAGGCCAGCATTCAAGATGGCAAAATTGATAGGTGTGATTACATTATTTTTTAATTGTTAAATCTGCAATACACAAACATTTTTCATGAATGCTTTTTATTAAGCTCCATTTCAGGAATATTAAATTAAGTCACAAGTCATAACTAACTTTTCGATTACCACCCCAAGTGTATTAAAAAACCAATCATATAGTTCAGCGGTTCCCAAACTGTGGTTCGTGAAATCTTACAAGAGGCTCGCCAAAATATTTCTGTAATGGTGGCTTTTGCAGCACTTTGTAAAAAAAAATGCAAAGCATTTACAACTGTTTATCATCTCACAGTGAAGTCATATGGTTATCTCAAGGTAGAACTCTTGCAAGATTGTTTGAACTAAACACAAAGTTTTCAATTTTCCAACCAACCATCCCTTTCACAAAGCAAAGTAGATGCAAGATCAAATGTGGATCCAGCCTTTGACCTATTTGGCAGACATTTTCTTAAAAATGAATAGTTTAAACCTCTCTCTTCAGGGTCAAATATTAACGTTTTTACTGTGCAAGAACGTAATGAGCCGTTCATAAAAAACTTAACTTTTGAGAAACATGTTTAATAAGAAATCAAACAGAGTGCTTTGATACCCACCACAACTCCATGGTAGAAAATCAGCTTTCTTTGGGTGAAGATGTAAAGAATGTGGTTCTTGCACACTTGAAAGGACTTAGAAAAACCCTCAAAGAATATTTTCCAGGCATAATAACAATTCGATTCGCAATCCTTGTAAGAGACAGCAATTTGAAATCTTCCATGCATTAAGTGTGAATGAAAGAGAACAGCTCCTTGAAATTTCTACTGATTTTGAATTAAAGAAAAGCTATAAATCTTTGTCATTAATTGGTTTCTGGTTAAGTTTAAAGGGGGAATTCTCATTGTTAGAGAATAAAGCTATTACATATTTGTTACCATTTTATTCTACATATTTGAGCGAGAAATATTTGTCTTAATATGCTAATAGTAAAATAAAAACAGGAATAGTCACAATGCTGAAAGTGACTTGAGACTTTATTTATCGTCTGTGATTCCTGACTTTAAGCCTCTGTTACATCCAAAGCAAGTGTTTCCTTTCACTAAGTCATGTGATGTGTGTAACTGTTAAAACTTGTTAAAAGATTTTGACATAAATCGGCATGGAGTATGTGATTAAAGGAGAGTTTTTCAGTTATGTCAAAGTAGCAATTTCCAGTACCACTTTAAAAACATGTGAAATGTAACAATATTGTGAGAGTAAAGACAAGAAAATGTTACTACAGTACTTTGCTTATTTAATTTGTTTTAATTTTTAAAACAAATGTATAATTATTTTAACTTTTACTTAAGTAGTTTCAATATTATTTCATTATATTTGGTGAGTTATTTCAAAGTACCTACCGAGCTATAGAAGGTTAATCTAAAGGTATTAACCATATTGATTACAATTAATAGCTAAATTTCATAAAAATTAGGTATAGAATTAAGTGTGTAGCTATGGATATTTACCAGAGAGTTCGTACAACTCGGATGTTTGTGAAAGGGGTTCGCAAGTCAAGAAAGTTTGGGAACTGCTGTTATAGTTCATTATAACTCATTTTTAACTACTGTATTTAAGATAATTAACATATATTTTAAAACATGCCTTGGAGAAATGACATTTTGACTTAGGGAAATTTTTAGGTGAGAAATACCCATTTCTCATGGGAATGAGATGGAGAAAATATTAAAGTAATTTTTCACTTTGAACTTGAATTAAAATTAAAATCTGAAAAATAAATAAAAGCTTAGCATTAAAAAATTAACAAAGAATCAGAAGCTTTAGGCAATGTCATCAGAAAGGGATTAAATTTTATTAGGGATGGACAGGAACGAGATAGTAAATTAGTCAAAATATCGATATTTGGGTCAGGAAATTTTAAAATTACCCTTTAGATTAGATTTAAAATATATTGATTTCTTAACTAATATGGTAAGACTGTTAAAGCTATGATATTATTAAAACCGCTTAGGTGGCTGCACGGTCTAAGGCACCAGTCTCACAATAGACTAGACTACTGATGACGGGGATATTTAGTTTGAATTTGGCCGGGGTATTAAGGGTGGTTTTCCCTAAATGGTTTCCCACTCTAGCCACGCAAATGCGGGTATACCTCTAAATTCAATCTTCCTCATTCCTAGCACACTAGAGTAATTAGTATATAGGCATATAGCCAGAGCGAGTAATAAGACATGGTGCTATAAAAAATATTACTAAATGTAATAAAATAAAAAATAACATGATTAAATAAATATAAGTGCCCGCAAATAGCATATTTTTATCAAATCAAATAGCAAAATTTAAAACAATACCAAATACAATTAATAAAATAGATGATTTTATTATTTGCATAGGGGAAAAAATGCTACTAAACAATGTTTGGCACCTCTTCAATTTGCTCTGAATGTATTAGCTAGGTTTAAAAGTTACTTTTCTTAAATGTTCTCTCTAAATTTGACACCCCTTATACTTTACTCCCTGTCTTTGGGTCCCAAACAACAGACACTTTGAACTCTTATAAATGATTGACCTTGGCAAGCTACTTCCTTTCCCCCTTCCTCCCCTTTCCCAGCCCAAAAGATAGAAGAATATATCTGTCCTCTAAATCTTTCAAGCTCTTTCACTTGCTAAAACAAACAAATCACTGTTGATAGACAGAGCCCGTGCCCTTTGTTTTATTTTTGTAACATTGTTTTGTTTCCCACCCGAAACTTTTCAGGGAAGGGTCAATCCTGCCCGACCAACGGGAATAGATGAATTCCCGAAATTTTTCCGAGGGTTGGGATCTCGTCCACCCTAAATTTTATAGTTTAAATTAAGTTAAATATAGTGATAGATGTCAAAAATATTTATGATAAGTTTGGGAAATGGGACAAAAACTATGAAACGGTTGCAGTTATAAACAATAAATTTAAATTATATGTATGAAATAAAGAACAATGAGCAATAACAATTGGTAATAAATAAAATGATAGAACATTAGGAAAATAGTAGAGCACAAAATAAAAGTAAAAACACTAACACATATTACCCGCCTCGGTGGCGTAGTTGGCTAACGCGCTTGTCGTGTTGAGCCCGACTGCTGAGGACGGGGAGATCGAGGTTCGAATCTCGGTCGGGTGAACTGGGGGTGGTTTTTCCTAAATGGTTTTCCCCTCTCCCTCCACGCAAATGCGGGTTCACTTCCTTTAATTCAACCTTCCCAATTCTAATCCATTAGTGTAATTAGTACTTAAGCGTATAAGCCGAACGGGTAGTAAGATGCGGTGCTAAATAATAAAAACTAACACATATTTACACCCACATCAATATTTCGATGCTATTATACATCTTCCTCAGGAAGTAGTAGTAACTAGACTAAACAGGATGTTGTCTTCAGTGATGCCAACTTGACTGGTATGTATGAAAACTTCTCTGGTGGAGATAACATTCTCTTAATGTTTCTCTATTACTCTATGGAAGGTTGGTGGTGCTGGTGTAGCCTATGGGTTGAAATAAGCGAATATTTAGGTTGGGTGGTTTTCAAGACTTTGTGATCCATTGATGTGCCAGTTCCCATCTTCTTAACTGAGACATATTACATTGTGTTTTGTTAAATGATTTTTAACACCTTGACAGTGTATCAGTCTTCAAAGTTGAGGTTATGAGTGGAGGCGTGTGCTGAAACGGGTTTTTCAAGATTGTACTGTGACCTACCCCCTATAATTATCCCCACATAAATAACACACAGAGGTAAGCACAAGAGAGTTATCAATTTATTGATAAAAAACATAGTACAACTCAATGAGGGAGCGGCGCTTAAGAGTAATAGCATTAAAGGTAAGCCTGAAGGGCTATACGGCACAATGGACACCGCCAGGGCCTGAAGGCATTACAACAATAACAGCATCAGGCGGCTCCATGTACTTTAGACGGCCCCAAAATGGCCTCATCAGAGAATAGCATAAAGATCTAATAAATTGGTCTCCTGATACACAAAAAACAAATTAATATAGATTTCTACCATCAGCATGGGCAAAGAGCCAACACCAGTTCAAGGTCCGAAACATTTAGTGAATCAAGGACACAAGTCCCTAACATAAATGAAGGCACCAACATTAACCTAATATATTTGACATAATTAAAAGTCCAACATTAGTAGCCTACAGTAGATTTAAGCACTAGCCTGCTCGCGGCCCCACATTTACCCAACTTGGTAGAAAACAAGGCGGTAAATATAAACTGATTGCAAACATTAAAGATACTAACAATATTAATGGAGACCAAAGACTCTTTTAGTATAAGATCGCCCTTAGGGGCTGACGTAACAGATTGTTGCAATAAAACATTATTCGTAGAATATAAATGGAATTTTGAAAGATAGAAATTTACAGCCAAATTGAATTTAGAGAATAGCGTCCAGCCTGTATAAATTAGGTATTTACCTTGAAAGCCCAGAGTGAAATGTGTGACTATACTCCGGGTTCCAACCATTATATACACAGTGAAAATCATGTGTCTCAGTGCGCGGAGTAAAGGAGAAGGGAGGTTCGAGAAGGATCTCGAAGCCCGTGGCCATTGCTTACTCGCAAAAACATAGTCCATGGAAGTTTCTCTGAAGGCGCGCGCCACTTGCTCTTTCTTGTTGTCTCGGGCGAAGAGAAGGGGAGAGCCCCCGACACAGCAGTGGTGGGCCTCGAACTTCGTTTAAATTGAACCTGGATTTTGTGGTGAAGTGCATCTCAGTTTATTGTGGACGAGTGGAAACGAGTTAACTGGGGCTTTGGGTTGGTGAGTTTTTACGACTTCTTCTTGACCATGTTGTAACAAGGTTACGTACTGCACAATATGTTGGCCTTACCACTGAAAATCTCCTAAACGAATGAATAGACACTGCCATGAAACAAAAATCAAGAATCCAGAAAAACCCGTTTCAGCACACGCCTCCACTCATAACCTCAACTTTGAAAAACTGATACACTGTCAAGGTTGTTAAAATCATTTAACAAAACAAAAATGTAATATGTCTCAGTTAAGAAGATGGGAAAATGGCACATCAATGGATCACAAACTCTAGAAAACCACCCCAAACCCAAATATTCGCTTATTTAACCCATAGGCTACACCAGCCCCCCACCCAAACCCTTTCCCTAGAGTAATAGAGAAACATTAAAAGAATGTTATCTCCAACCAGAGAAGTTTTCATACATACCAGTCAAGTTGGCATTCCTGAAGACAAAATCCTGTTCAGTCTTACTACTACTTCCTGAGGAAGATGTTATAATAGCATAAAATATTGTGTGTGTATGTGTTTTCTGTTTTTACTTTTATTTGGACTCTACCATTTTCCTAATAGTATATCATTTTATAAATTTAAATTCTGTAATTGTTTTATAATTTTTTTAATTAAAAAATATTTAAAATCAAAATTTGTGTATTCATCTATTTTTAAAATTTTAAATTCCCAAATGAAATAAATATTATTTTGTCAAACGTGTTGAGTAAAAGGGAAAATAAAAAACCCCGGCCTAATGCAACTATTTAAAAAAATTGTTTTTTTTTTAATTAAACTCTTTTGGACTAAATAAAAATAAATCAATTCTAAAAATTGATTTTAAGATTGACTAAAAGGGTTTTTTAAAAAAAAAAGGTTTAATAATAAATTTTAATTATCCCTTACATAATAAAATATGAATTCAAACTATTTAGAATGAATAAAAGTGAGCACAATCCTGTACATAAGAATACCAAAAAAATTTCTTAAATGAGCAAGTGTGTCGATTATGTCTTACAATTTATTACTAAGCCTTCAATAAAAAAGCTATTGGGCTACAAAAATATTAGTTTTTATCAATAATACCATGAATGTAGTAGCCTGTCTATGCAAATTGCGTGGTGT